>PISW01009090.1:17560-65382 GCA_004023785.1 Mungos mungo | reverse complement strand
ACCCATCGCTTTGAAAGCATCGAACACCCAAGTAAAAATGCAAGAGCCTAACAGATGCGTATGGGGAAACCGAGAACAGACACCCGGAAAAGTGGGTGCAGCAAAACCAGAAATAAATGCAAACGGGTTTTTTTGAAAAGCCATTTCTCTGTGTCCCGAGGAATATAGCTGCAAAGAAATGGGGATGGACAGAGTGAAACGATTAAAGATAAAGTTCCAGTGGGGAATCTCACACAGCAGTCTCGCCAATACGTGCATGTATGGGAAGGAATGGAGGAAACTGAAGATATAAGGCAAGAGAAGCTACCGGAAACAAAGTGACATGGATCAGGTCACTGAAACGACCTCCCAGGTCTCAGCAGGAGTTTACAAAGGGCAACGCATCACAGTAAATACGTCAGAGACAAAAGCAAATATTCGGGGCATATAAGCAAAGGGCTCCCCTGGCCCTTCCCGGGGAAAGGACGGTCCGGAAAGGCTTGGCCACCATCACAGTGAAAGCGATATAAATAGAAATGCAAAGGGAAACCGAAGTATCATTTTGTAAAAAGTAAACACACATATATTTTTTGCCCAGGAATTCTGTCTCTAAATGTCCACCCTGCACATTCCATCATCCGGTGCTGCACACAACCAGTTCCGGTCTACACTCATACGTGAGAGCCACCTTTTACCCCCCAAAAACAAAAGACAAGAAATCATTTAAATATTTTATCAAAGGAAAAAAATTAAATCAGTTATGATTCATTTATAGGACAGAATTCTAAAAAGCCATGAAACAGAAATGTCCGGTTTGGTGACAGTGTGGTTCGTGGAAAAAGCGGGACTGTGTGTTCGCTGCTTGTGTGTCGTCTGTGCACATTCCTGGCACACAGGAGCACACGTAAGTGCTAGCACACACAGGCCGCACGTGGTATGAGCGCATGGAAGGTTCTGGCCTGATGCGCAGGAAGCTGACCATGGGAGATGGTCCCCAGGAAGGAGACAGCGCTGGGGACAGTGGTGGAGGCAAACACATGCTCCATCTTTGGGGTTTTGTGTGACGTGCATGTGTGGCAGAGACCAGAAGCACAGCATGGCTTTCAAGTAGAACGCACGATGCCTGGTTTATGACAACTAAACATCCGGGCAAGATAACCCAGGAAAATTGAGCACCGTCACCCAGCGACACCAGCCCCAGGAGGCCTGTGCCACAGAATAACTGCCTCTGAGCTCAGGACCTGGGGATCTGGTGTGGGGGAACTCCAGGTGCCCGTGACCACACGCCATGGGTACCACACTGCTCTGTGTAAAATCTCGTCCCTGGAATCCTGAGCGACTTTCTCGTCCTCGAAGGTGACATCACCCAGGAAGGTGGGTGGCAGCAAGCATCCACTCCCCCCTGCACTGCTGCGGCCGCCCTGCCTAACCCAACCCCAGGAGGGACCGGGAACAGCCACGGATTTCTGGGACATGCTGCGTTACAGAGGAAAAGCCGTCAAAGATGGAAAATGTGCTAAAACAAACAATTTTGTTTATGATTAACTCTGAGTGGAGTGTGGATAAGCACCTCGCAAGAGTACGTGGGGAGCCGAAGCATTAACCTTGAAGAGGTCTCCCAAGCCTGATGGAAAAATCCATGTCCTTCCACACCCAGGCTCTTGGCCTTGCTGTCCAGATGCCATGGGAGCCGCATGTGGACTGGAATGAGGGCCAGGACCGGCCGTGGCCACAGGTCATGGTCGGGACGGGAACCCTGGACACACACACACTCATTGGGCAACCAGGTGGGCAGCCCCGAGGCGGGGAGGCAGAGGAAAAAGGAGAAAACAGGCATTTTCTACTCAACATTGTTTGGAGAGGGTCTGTCTGACCAGATGACCATTGGAATGTCATTTGTCAGGAGTGCCTCAGGGCATGTTATCTGATCCCATCATTTTGAAGAAGCTGGTCCTCTCCCAAAGAACATGGACATACAATGACCGCAGAATGGTCAGAAGACACTCAGACATCTTGCCTTTCTGCAGATGTGGCTGTAATGGGGGGGGGGGGCTGAGGGGACTCCTACCAACACACTCCACGGCCTTTCTTTCTCACTTCCGTTTGTTTGTGTCTGTTTGCTGGGGACGTGTTCTGGAATCAGACACACACCCTGCACCGGGCATGTGAAAACTACAGGGGCACCAGGACCGGCCAGGACAGCCTGCTCCAGCCTCCCTAGCACCCAGGGGACCACCAGCGGGCACCCCTGGCTCTGCACCAAGGGACACAGTAGGAAAACACGAATCCGCCAGTGGAAATGTCTGGTTTGCCATCCAATCCAAAATCCGACAAGGTTCAACATCCCTCCATTCATCCATCCAGTCTGGGGTTGGCCTCCCGGCCCCGGATGTGGTGCCGCCCAGCTGTCTACACCCCACTACAAGCCAGGCTCCTCCCTGCTCAGACTGTGGGCATGGCAGACCCTGGCGGTTCCTTGTCCAGCACTTCTAGGCATTCCACTCCTGCCTGGCCAGGGGTGTCCCTGCATCAGAACCACTGGGTAGGCACCACATCCATTTCCTCTTGCTCTGGGCCATACAGCTCACCCACAAGATTCTCCTAGGTTCTCCTCTCCAGGGTTGTCCCACACACAGCAACAGGCTGGCCACCAAGGGCAGCGGCCACCGTGGTCTGCATGACCGCATGGGGAGAAGGACACAGCCCTACAGTGTTTCCCGAGAAGGAAACACACTTCTGGGGTCCCACACAACTAAGATGTGGGATTTTTATGTCCCCCACCCTAGATCATGTCCCGCTCTGCCCCCCAAGACTAGTCAGGTGCCATTCTTACGGATCTCTGTAGACCCTATGTTGTTAAAATCTGATGGAATGGTTATTGACAGAATTACGTCCTACTATATATAACTGCTCAACGGGAAAGTTTTACCCAGCACAAAATAGGTGCTCAGCAAGCATTTGCTGAGCAAATAAACAGGGAGCATTTGGTATTATCCTGTCGAATTGGTTTAGTGCCTGGGAGGAGGTCGTCAGTAGCCCTCTTTATCACAGACATCAAGTGGGCATGAGGAGTTACGTGATTTTCCAACACCCCACAGCATATCAAGGTTAGTGAACAGATTTCGGCCCAAGACTGAGCACCTTCAATAGTGGGGATCACAGTGGACCTAGATATCAGCCAGACCTCAGATGCCCCCGCCTCTGCTCTCCGACCCTTGCCCGAGTGGGACAGACCAGGGCTCAGGAGGGAAGCCCTGTGACACTCGTTCGGCCCCAGAGGATGGAGAATACCTTGCCATCCCAAATGCCAGGAAGGAACCACGAGGAAGGAACGTAGCTTACATCATGGTAGCTCTCAAAAAATAAATAAATGTATATAAAAATTTTTTAAAAGAACTGTTATATATAAAGAGCTCTTAAAATTCAATAGGAAAACAGCAAACAGTCTAATCAGAAAGTGGGCAGAAGACACGAAGAGACATTTCATCAAAGACAAGGTATGGACTCCTCACTGGATTCTGCACTACACAGTAGCTAATTGCATCAAGTTCAACATCTCCAGCCTTTAGAGAAATGCACATTTAAGCCACAGTGATAAATCATTATGTCTAAGTAATATGTGAAATAAAAGACAGTGATAACATCAAACACAGGTGAGGCTGTGGAGACATTAGAGCTCTCCTCCTGCACTGCTGGTGGGAATGTGAAAGAACGCGGTCACTCCAGAAAATAGTTTCATATTTGGACGGATAAGACCAAACATGCGGTCTCTTTACAGGGAAAAAAAACTGCACTTCAGGCCATTTACCCCAAAGAAATAACATATGTTCACACAAAACTTACATGAACATTCACAGCATTATTCATGTCACATGGAAAAAAATAACTGGAAACAACCCAAATGATCTTCAACAGATGACGCGGCACTGAGGAATAAGAGGGAATGAGCTAGAGCGTATGAGATCCTCGGTGGATGGTGCGGCATTATGCCGAGTGACAAAAGGCCACCTCAAAGGTTACGCACAATATGCCTGTGTTTGTGTGACATTCCCTTTTTTAATAGCTTTCTTGAGTATAATCAATAAACAAAACTGCACATTTTTATGTATCAAATGTGATGAGTTTGGACAGATGGATACACCTTTGGAAGCATCACCACGATCGACGTGATACACCCATCCATCACCTCAGAAAGTTTCCTCATGCCCCTTTGTTGTTCTTTGTTTTGTTTCGGGGAAGAACACAGTGTGAGGTCTCCCCTCTTAAGAAAATACATAATTGGGGCTCCTGGGTGGCTTAGTCGGTTAAATGTCCAACTTCAGCTCAGGTCATGGTCTCACAGTTTGTGAGTTCAAGACCCGCGTCATGCTCTGTGCTGACAGCTCAGAGCCTGGAGCCTGCTTCGGATTCTGTCTCCCTCTCTGCCCCTCCCCTGCTCACACTCTGTCTCTCAAAAAAATGAATAAACATTTAAAAAAAAGAAAATACATAAGTGCAACAGTGTTGTTGGCTGTGGGCACTACGTCCTACGGCACATGCCCCTTAACCTCAGCGCATGGCAGAAACCTCATACCCATCGGTCAAGTACTGCCACCTTCTCCTGACCACAGGCAACCTCCACTCTGTTCCCTGCTTCAACGAGACGGATTATTTTAAATACCTAAAATATATATGGATAAAAAATAAAAACATATGAATATAGAATGGGAAGGAGTCTCTTCAACAAATGACACTGGGAACACTGGACAGCCACACACGGAGGAATGAACCTGGACCACTTTCTTACACCACGTGCAAAAATAAACTCAAATGGGTGAAAGACCCAAGCATAAGACCTGAAACCATAAACATCCTTGAAGAGGCAATAATTCCTCTGACCTCGGCCTTAGCCACATTTTTGTAGACATGTCTCCCAAGGCCAGGGAAACCAAATCAAACAAACTATTGGGAGCCCATCAAAATGAAAGTTTCTGTGCAGTAAAAGAAACAATACTAAAAAGCAACCTGTGGAATGGGAGAAGACATTTGCAAATAACATATCCAAACATGGGAGCACCTGTCATGACGAAAACTAACTTAATTAATTAATTAATTAATTAATTAAAAAAATAGATCCAGGCAAGAAAAATTAAATAAAATTATATAGTGACTACACCAGAATGAAATACATGAAAACGCCCACAGGATGTGTCTTTCTGTGCCTGATTTGTTTTGCTCAGCACACCATCCTCCAGGTTCACTCTCGCTATCCCCAAATGGCAGGATTTCCTTCTTTTTTAAAGCCAAAACATACCCCGCTGAGGGCATACACCATATCTACTTTATCCATTCTTCTGTCAGAGGGCCCTCAGCCGTTTCCATATATTGGCTGCTGTGAGTAATGCTGCCGTGAGCACGGGAGTGCGAATCATCTCCCAAGACAGGAATTGTATCTTTCAGACACGCACCAGGAAGCAGAATTACTAGATCATATGGTCTTTCTACTCCTAATTTTTTGAGAAGCCACCATACTATCCACAGAGTGGCTGCGGCATTTGACACTGTCACCAGCCACGCGCGAGTGTTCACATTCTCCAATCGTCCCCACGCTCTTGGATGATATTCATCCTAATAGGTGTGAGCTGGTATCTCACTGTGGCTTTGACTTGCATATCCTTGATGATGAGTGATGCTGACCATCTTTCGATGCACCTGCTGGCCATTTATTGATCTTCTTTGGAAAAATGTATCATAACCAAGAGATCGAGACCAATGCCAAGAAGCTTCAGAATGGCTGTATTATATATAATGGGATATATATGTATATAATGGAATTACACATATATGGTATAGAATGCATTATAATATATATATACACCATATAATGGAATAATGTGTGTATACAGAAATGTATAATGGAATAATATTTGCCTTCACAGAGTAGGAAAGCTCGCCATTCCCAACACTGTGAATGAACCTGGAGGGCGTTGTGCTGAGTGAAATAAACCAGACAGAAAGACGAAGAGTGCGTGAGCTTACTTGCATGTGGAATCTTTTGGATAAAGCTGAATTTGTAGTCACAGGGGGTGGAATGGAGGTTTCCAGGGCCTGGGGAAGAGTGGGAAAAGGGAACTGACTTTCAGCTACGAGATGAGCAGGTCCTGGTGTCATGCACAGCCTGATGACCGCAGTTACCGATGCGTGGTGAATATCAAACAGAAGTAGCTAAGGGGGTAGATTTCAGTGTTCTCAGCGCAGAAGGAAAGGCCTCCATGTGAGGAGAGGTTGTGTTACCAGCCTGGTCATGGCATCATTTCACAGTGTCGCATCTCAAAATGTTACTCTGTCCACCTGAAGCCCATACTGCTGCCATCAGTCATACCTCACTAAAGCTGGAAGAAAAAAAAAAAAAAAGATGGCTATGCAAAAGTATCTATGCAATTTTAAGACAGAATCCATTTCAATCCAAGTTTTCTTAAATTATTAGGAGAAAACAGGAAGACAGTTTTAGATACACAGAAAAATTGAAAATATGTGCCCCCATGCTCTACTCTGAAAAAAATAATCAAAATATTCCCGATGGGGATGGAAAATAAAAGATTCAAACGTAGAAGAATCATTTATAAAATAGACAATAGTGAGCAATGAAAGCAGAATTAAGAGGCACGGGTCTAAATACTTCAACACAGCAGCATAATTATATACAATTATCACAAATACAAAAACTGCTTCATGAAATAGAAGATGCCTGATGCCTAATTTAATTAGTCGTAATGGTATTTTGAGATAGACAAGGCTACATGAAAAAACTTATCCTGAATAATGAAGTTTTATTCACAGAAATTAACCACCTACCTGTTTTCTGATTAACCAGTAAGTAATGACTGCAAATGAATGAACCAAAATTGTAACTTGGAAACCTTTAAAATATGTACACATGCACACACAAAAAGAAAAGACAAAAGAACTTTAAAATTAAACTCAAATATTGGGGGGCCTGGGTGGCTTAGTAAGTTAGGCATCTAGTTTCGGCTCAGGTCATGATCTCATGGCTTGTGGGTTCGAGCCCCGTGTCGGGGCTCTGTGCTGACAGCTGGGAGCCTGGAGCTGCTTCTGATTCTGTGTCTCCCTCTCTTTCTGACCCTGCCCTGCTCACTTTCTGTCTCTCTCTCCCTCTGAGGAGGAGGCATCCTCAGGGACCCGGGAACAGGACCTCATCAGGAAACGAACGAGTGTCCAGGCTCAGGGACCACCCAGCTGGAGGCAGGGCCAGGCCAAAATGGGGGCGGACAAAATGAACGGAGGGGAGAGAGAGTGAGGCACAGGTTTCCCATCGTGGAAGGACCAAGACGGGGACGAGAGGAACATCAGGGGACAGAGGCGTGGTGTAACAGGTGGCAGCCAAGATTCGGTGAGCAAAGCACAGCATAAGGAAGCTGAGTCTCCACACTGTAGGCCTGAAACTAACGTAGCATTGTGTGTCCACCACACTCAAAAACAGAGAGAGAGAGAGGAAGGAAGGAAGGAAGGAAGGAAGGAAGGAAGGAAGGAAGGAAGAATAAGAAGGATGTGCGGACAGCGGCCTGTGGGAGAGGCTCACGCCACCACCTCGCGGGGACAGCAGGCGGCTCCCCAGTGGCCAGGCTCCCACATCGTGAAGTGCGCTGAGGTCCTGGTTTCCACATGGAGGAGGTAAGGACCTGACACTTCCGGTGCCAGAAACAGTCTGGGCTCATGTCCCACCCACCCCACCCTGTCCCAGGCCACGCCCCCTAGGAGCTGGTACTTACAGAGGGGTGAGGACAGAGTGAGGGTGGGGGCTTTTCCAGGATTTACTGTAAGTGGTTGTTTGGAAAGTGCCTGGGGTGGGGGGGGGGGATGGGAAGGAAGACAGATGGAACAGACAGTGGGAAAGTAAAGGACCAGGCTCCCCGCAGGGAGGCTGTCCTGTTAGATGCCTGAGCAGCGACTCAGAATCGCAGCAGGTGTTTTCCTCATCACTAACGTCTAGGCCTGGACCTCCATGGACTGACTTAAAAGAAATATTTCTCAGGCACGAAGATGCAGGTATGGGTCAGATAGTTTTCTTTCCAGGCACCTCTTCTCCACGTGGCAACCGGCGACCCAAATGGCCTCATACTTGGGCCAGCCCTGTCCCTCAGGTGCCTCCAGATCCCGGGGGAGGGGAGGATAACTGGAGGGCCACACACCAAACCAAAGAGGGACACATAGAGCCCACTGCCCGGAGACAAGGACCAGGCCATCCTTCGAGCTGTCGAAGGAGGCTGGGGATGGAGGGGAATTAGGTATCCACCAGGAACAAGCATGTCACCCATAGGCACATGTCAGGAGGTAGCGGCCCAGCCTCGAGCAGCAGGTCACAGGATGCTAAGGAGGGCACTATGACATACTCCCAGGGTGCACGCGGGGCGGGGGTGGTGAGAACATGCCTGCAGAGAGCACGGGCGGGGAGTGCGGCTACAGGAGCCTGGACCTTATCTGGAAGCCGATGGTGGGTTTTCTGTAGGGACACGGACACATAGAACAGACCCATGTGTCCTCACTGTGGCTCAGGGACATTCAGGAGCAGCAGGGTAGGAGACAGAGGCGGATGGCAGGATGAGCCCCGTGCTTTCCTAGGAGAACACACAGCCCTGGCATCTGCTGGATACTCTTGGCTTCCATTTGGTTTTGCTTATTTTGAGATTTGTGCATCCATGTTCCTAAGTGCTGTGCTGGTCAAGGTCATCAGCAAGGTTGCCAATCCAATGTCGAATCCTCGTCCCTGAACCTAATCCGTGGGCACTGCTGGACTGCCTTGACCAACACCTCCTCCTAGCGACACTTCCTCACCCTGTCTCCTCGGTCTTGGCTTGCTGCCTGCTCCACGGAAGTTCCTTTGTCATCTCCCGGATTCGAAGATTGCTGCTTCCTCCCGGATTCCTGAATGTTGGAAGGCCCACCGTCCCACGAGTTGTTCTCCCGCATCCTGCCTACGTGCACCCCCTGGATGACCTCAGGAAGACACAGAACTTGAAGGACCATCCACTAATTACTGACTCTTAATTTCTCTCTCCAGCCCACACGTCTGAGTTCCGCACCACTGTCCCACGGCCCGACAGCATCCGCACCGGGATGGCTGATAGCTCATGACTCCACATGACCAAGGCAACTCCACCTCCTCCCTCACCTGTGTGTTCGTCCTGGTCTGTACTGGGCAGGGTCCATTTGTTAATTAGCCACCCCTTCCGTTTTTTAATAGATTAAGGACAGTCAGGCTATCAATTTTCCCTTGAGTGGATTTTAATAGCTTGCCTCTTTCAAGAACCCTATCTGTTTAATTTCAGTTATAAAATAAACAGGCACACAGTTGTTTGTGATGGCCTTTTAGTTTTTCCTTTAATGACCATGGGTCAGTAGCATGACCTCTGTTTCATTCCTGATGTTGGAAATTTATAAATTTTCTTCTTCTGGGTTAGTCTGGGCTAGAGGTTTATCATTTCCATTGACTCTTCCAAGTCACCATATTTTTGTTTCATTAATTTTCTCCATTATTTTTCCACCCATTGATTTCTGCTCCATTTTTTATTGTTCCTTTTCTCCTGCTTGCTTTACAGTCACTTTATAACTGTGGTTCTTTCTCCAGTTTCCTAAGAGTGAAGTCTGAGTTGTTGAGTTTCTTCTCCCTTCTTTTCTAACACGTGCATTCAGCGTCACCAGCTCCCCTCTCCAGGCTGCCTTGGTTGCATCCCACAAATCATGACAACTTGTTTTTCATTTTTATTTAGTTCAGTTCCTTTTAAAATTCCATTTGAGACTTCTTCTTTGACCTCTGGATGATTTAGAAACGTGTTGTCAGACCTCTGCATATTTGGGTATTTCCAAGCATTTTTCTTTTGTTACTCACTTCTTCTTTAATTCCATTGTGTCCTGAGAATGTATTTGTATAATTTCTCTTCTTCTCAATTTGACTGAGAATGGGGTCTGCCTCAATGCCTGTCCCATGTGCACTGGAGAAGAATTGTAACCTGCGGCTGTCAGTGACATGCTGTGTAAACGCCGATCAGATCCGGTTGACAGACAGGGCGGCTCAAATAACACGTGGCCTCACCAGCTCTCCCGCTCACCTGAGCTACACCCTGCTTTTACAGAGGTGCAGAAATCCAAACTCTAGTGCTGCATCTGCCTCTTTCTCATTTGGGTTTTACTGTAATTCCTCTTCTTCCTCCTCCACAGACAAAGCATATTCTTTCTCCGGCTCCATTCACAGCGTTCTCTTTGGCTTTGGTCATCTGCAGAAGGAGTACTTCATGACCATCTTCTTAGATCTGTGATTTGTGATCTGCCATTAATTTTATCAAGTGTTGGGGTGCCTGGGTGGCTCAGTGGGTTAAGTGGCTTTGGCTCAGGTTCGAGCCCCACATCAAGCTCTGTGCTGACAGCTCAGAGCCTGCTTTGGAGTCTCTCTCTCCCTCTCTCTCTCTCTGCCCCTCCCCTGCTCCGGCTCTGTCTCTTTCTCTCTCTCAAAAATAAATAAACATTTTTTAAAATGTGTTTAATTTTAGCAAGTGTTGGTTATTACTTCAAGTATTTCTTCAGTCCCATTCTCTTTTCCTTCTTCTTCTGGCATTCAAGGAATGGGCACGTTCTAATTTCTCTCTTTGTATTCCACTTCAGGAAGTTTCTAGAAACTGTAGACAAGTTGATCAACTCTTGTTTGCGCCAACCCCCTGAAGAGCCGATCACAGGCGGGCTCCTTTCCTGTTCCTGTGGGCGTCCTTGGGTCTGCCCAGCACATCTTCCCCACACACGTTACGGTGTCCACCGCTCTTCTGACACTGCCCACCTGGCTCTGCTCGCTGCCGTCTTCCTTTTGAATTTTAGCCTGAAAGATCATCCTGGTACCCGCATCCAGAGTCTGCTTCTGATTGTACTTTTGCCTCTTCTGACTGTTGTTTGTTTCATTTTGTCTCGCCTTGTGAGTGGTTTCTCGGAAGCCACGCGTGTTCCATAGGGTAATAGATACTGATATAGGTTGGGCAATAGATTACAGTAAACAGACGTTTCCTGTAAAGACTATCTGGGCAGGAGTTGCATTGAGTTTAGCGTTTGTTGCAGGCTCTGCCTCAGGAGGACCCGATCCTGCCAACTCTGACTTGGGATGCCTGGTCTGCAGAACCGTGAGACAGTGAACTTCTGTGGTTTCAAGCCCCTCAGCTCATGGTGTTTTGTTGCAGCCGTGCGGGGATGCTTATACAGGCTCCCTGAAGAAACGCATGAGAAGCAGTGGGTGTCCCTACACGGCAGTCCCTGGGCTGCTCAGTGTCCTGGCCAGTCCACACTCGGCCACAGAAACTCATGGAAGGTGCTGGCTAGGTGTTTCTACCCATTCCTGGCATCCAGCAGCTGCGGCTCCGAGAAAGCAGAGTCCTCCGCTGCATGTCTGGATGCCCCACCTCTCAGATCTCAGGGCCAAGGGGCAGCCTGCCCCGGGGCCCCGCTTCTCTGATGCGTCCAAGAAAAGTTGTTGACTTTTTTTTCACTCTTTCTTCCTTGATATAGGAATGGCAGTCGTAACTCCCAAGCTCTGAATGTTGGAGGTGACACTGGAAATTACTTGGCCTGATTTTAAAATCCCTTATTGTGAGTTAATTTTTAGCAAGTCCAGTTTTTCTGTGAGAATTCCTTGTGTTTTTGCTTTAGCTGCTCCTGAGAGAGGTGTGGGAGCCCCGTGTTGCTGCTAGTTCTCATTTGGAGGTACCTGGACCCCCTTAAAGCATGAATCCATGTGTGAAAATCCAGCTATCGTCCAACACCTCGTGAGACTTCCCCGCCCTGAGTCTAAGCAGAGCCGGAAACGAAAGGACTATATCTAAGTTATTTAAGGAGTCAGTTAGACTTTAGATCACCAGAAGTGTCCAGCTCACTGTATTGTGGGTACAGAGCATGAAGGAAGAAACGAGGAAATGACTGGATAAACACAGTCCTTCCTTGCTCTTCCCACGGTGAGAAACTCTGAACGGTTGCCAAATAAAGTGATCTGGCAGACACGGGGGGCCTCGCTATGTGAGCAGTACCCAGAAACACGGCCATGACCAGCCAGGAGGGCGTGTGAGGGTCTGGCGGCCTCGGGCCACTCGGGACGGTCTAATGATGTGATTGGTGGAGGACTGTGTGGCCACGCAGCATCAGCTCTATCTCTGGAGAGGCTGGAGGCCAAGGTCAGACACCTGCTGGTCAGCCACAGCTGTGTGATCGAGCGCAGTAGGGCCTCTGGACAGAGGCCCCGGTGGCTGGCAGCCCCTGGAGGCCCTTCTCCAGCAAAACGTTTATATGTGTCCGTCTGTCTACATTTTGTGTGGCATTTCTGTGACTGAAATGCCAACAAACTCAGTATGAATGTGCCTAATAGGGGTGCCTGGGGGGCTCAGTCGGTTAAGCATCTGACTTTGGCTCAAGTCATGATCTTGCCATGTGTGGGTGGAGCCCCACATCGGACTCTGTGCTGACAGCTCAGGGCCTGGAGCCTGCTTCAGATTCTGTGTCTCCCTCTCTCTCTGTACCTCCCCCCACTTCCTCTCTGTCTCTCTCTCTCTCTCCTTCAAAAATAAACTTAAAAAAAAAAAAAAAAGGAATGTGCCTAGCATATGGAAGGGCCAATGTCAGGCAGGGCCAGGTTTAAGGATACTTTCCTACTACTGAGGTCACTCTGTCTTGAGGATCCATGGGGAGGCACTTTATTTTAAAAATAATAATGGGTTACTGTGAATTGTGCACATAAGATTTGCTGCGAACGTGCTAAATGTGTCCCCAGCAAGAGGGGTATCCATGCCTCCCTGCACAAGAGGAAACTCTGATCCTCCAAGATAGAAGAAAGACTCTGCATTCAAGCCCAGGGTGGTGCGGTTCTGGCGTGGGCGCGCTCCCGCCCCACCCCTGCACAGAGCAAACGTTTCAGGGGAGAAGACAGAACCGTGAAGGCAGAATGGCCTCGTGCACCTGGCCTCTCTTGGGCACCCGAGCTGCCCCTGGCAGGCAGGACAGACCGCAAGCTGCAGGACTCGGCACACACTCTCTGCTGTCGGTGGCAGGTAGGGAAATGGAGGCCCAGAGAGGGTGAGGAAGCCCTGAGACCGTTCCCATTCACAACGCTTCTTTCCTGGCCCCTGTATTTCCGATTCAGGCAATCCATGTTACCAGCACGGAGGCGGAGGCTTGCATGCCGGTACTCCAGGACCATAAGCCGTTCCTGCTTCCAGAATGTGCTCTGTGATGACAGCACATCCCCGGGCACATCTGTGAGTGCCTTCAACATGACCCACAATGCCGAGCACCCCAAGACGGAGCAGATGCGGAGACCACGGAGGGTCAGATTGGAAGCTGCCTGGCTGGCATCCTGGGAAGCAGTCAACTCCAAGACTACAGGACAGGGACGTGATCCTGAAGCACCAATTATTGGGGAAAGCTCCCTATGGGTTGCAAGAGTGAGGAGTGACGAGGGACGTGCAGGGCTGGATAAACGTGGTTTTACGTGATTCCTTCTACACACGAAGTCCCCCCTAAAAGCAGAGCTTTGCAGGTTGTGAGTTCACGTGGTGGCCACAGCCCAGCCCAGCAAACCCAGCCACTGGACAGGTGGGGCTGGCAAAGCCATGGCCCAGGCCCAGTGGGGCACTGGGGCAATGAGGGTCTGCACCCTAGAGGCCAGCAGTGGGGTGCACAGACTCCCTTCCAACCTCCTTGGCATTTACCTTCCGTAATCTTCTCGACTTCTCAGCCTTGAAATCAAACAGAGACGTGGGTGTGCTTCTCTCCCCGTCGCCAAATTCATACTGTGATGGAACAGTTCTTCTCCAACTTGTGGAGAGAGAAACATTCCATGAACCCTTGGAAATCATACATAACACAGTTTCAAGAGGCTAGGATGTCATCCTTGATTTCTGGAAGAAAAAAAAGTCAACATGACATTTCAGTGGGCACCAAAGACAAGACAACAGCTCTCTCCAGGGCTGGGTTCCAATCACGTCCTCCCTGAGGATGGGTCTGTTTATCTTCGACTGAGGTCCTAGCCACGTCAGGAACACAAAGTGAAATGGACCATCAAGGGCACGAGGGCTTGATTCAAACCAAAAGGCTCCAGGCTGTGCCACGTCGTGGCTGCATCCAAACGAAATAGACCACAGTGCGTTCTGGGAATGGTGACTCTTCCCTTCACACCTCCATTGTCTCTCTTGTTCTGCACACGCATGTCCCACATCCCAGACACAGCACTGGGCTCCTGGCTCAGAACTCAGAGGGGGGTCCATGGTCCAAGAGGACCCGAAGGGGCAGCACAGCGGGGGCCGTGGGGGAGGTTCCCTGGGCCTCTCAGAAGTCTGAGTAAAACTGGGAAAGGAAATGGGAATGGTGCTTGTGGAGACCAGGGAAAGGCCATCCAGGAAAGAAGGACAGGGACCCGGCGGACCCAGGGCCAGGGTGGCTACGCCAGCACCTGCAGGCTCTGAAAGATGCACCTCACGTCCGCCAAGATGCTCACTCGCTCTCAGAAGAAAGGCCTGGGGTATCATTACCAGCCACCACGAGTGTGTTGTGAAGAGAAAGAGCAGGTGGTTCACTTCCCCCACACAGGCCAAGCCGGTGGGGCCTCCCAATCAGGTGTCCGGCCGCTCACTGAAGTCTGGACCCATTTCTCACTGTGCGGAGGCTGGTGCTCCCACACCAAGGACGGAGACTTCTCAGCCAGGCTCGGGGTACCTGGGTGACCACAAGCAGTCCCGGGCCCTGTCACCCTTCCCCCACAGACTGTCCTGTATGTCCCTCTGTGATGCCCACGGGCACCCCTCCTTCCACCTCTGGCCTCGGTGTCCCTCCGTGTGGGTGAGCCCAGCTGACCCCAAACCTCCGGCTGCCCCAGCACTTGCTGCTTTCAGCCAGGTTTTTGTCAGATACCCAGTTGGCAAGAAACACCTCACCTTCTGCAACCACGTGCAGGCTGCTCCTCCCGTGCACCCAGGTACTTATGTCCCCTGGATCGTCCCAATCTTCTAAGTGTCTCTGGAGCACCCCCGGAGAGACCCCACCCTCCCTGCTTTTATGTCCCTCTTGTCAAAGAGTTTGTCCTCACTGCCCCCCTCCCAGCACACCCCCGCACCTGACATCACCAATGACGGCAGCGCCTCCGTCCGCTCAGTGTCAAACATCACGCCTGCCATCCTCTGCCCATCACTCATGCTCATGCCCCCTGGCACTGTGGCTCCAATCAGATGTCAGCCCCTGGTAAGAATTTGCACCTTTGGACCCCAGTCTTCATCCCTCCTGACCCAGCTTAGATCTCCCTTGTACTCCTGCCTCCCTGGAAACACCCGAAGTCTGGTTAAAAGTGTGGCTCTACCAACTTCCTGCCTCCGCACTGCCGCGATGCCAGCTTACATTCTATTGGTGGCCAGGCACACAGGGCACATGACTGCCACTGTGTGGGAGCTGGGGTTCCCACTCCCTCTCTCTCCCTGCACGCCCACTCTGGGCTGACGACCATGCTCCCAGCGCAGGTCGAAGAAACGCCCAGAGGCTCCAACATGCCCTCCTCTGCACACTTAGCCAACCCACCTAAATCGGAACCATAAAACCTGGCTTCCTTCATTTAACTCAACAAATACTTACTTGAACACTCTCCTGAGTGCTGGAGATGCTGTCATGAAGGGGAGAAAAGGACAAACCCCTGCATTCACTGAGATTATAGGTTAGTTTCCGATTGCTGCTGTTACAAATTATTACAAATTTGGTGTCTTAAGTCAACAAAAATGGACAGTTCTGGAGGGCAAGAGTCCGAAATGTGTCTTCAAGGGCTAAAATCAAGGTGTCTGCATGGGCTCCAGGGAGGAATCTGTTCCTTTCTTCCTCCACTGGCAGAAAGTCAGGGTCCCTTGGCGACTGGCCACATGGCTCAACCTCGTCCATCATCACGGGTCTTTCTCCCCCTCAATTTATCGCCTGGCCAGGATTTCCATGGAATGCCTCAGCCATCTTCTTATTTCCACCTACAGTGAGTCTCTTATACACAGCACAAAGCTGGATCATTAAAAAATATATATATGTGTGTTGTAAATCTCTGCCTTTTACTTGGGCAGTTTAATTCATTTACATTTAAAGTAGTTAATATTCAGGAAGAGCTGGCTTCCACCATTTTGATATTTATATTTCATATGTTTTATATCTTTTTTGTTTCTCATTTCCTCCATTACTCCCTTGTTTTGTGTTTAATTAATTTTTTCTAGTATACTATTTTTATTCCAATCTCATTTTATTTTCTTAATAGTTTCTGTTTATTTTCTTAATTAAATCTTTCTTTGGTGATTTCCTACTTCATAACTTGGAGATTACAATTTACATCTTTAATATATAGCAATATAGATTAAATAATACCAACTTAGATTCAATTATATGAAAACTCTACTATGATATAGCCCCATCCATTCCTTTACACTGTTTTTGTCACAAATACGTCTCTATACACTGGATGCCCATTAACATAGATTTATATTGGTTTTTTATTTGTTTGGATTTTCAGCCATATACGAAAAAGAAAGAAGAGTTATAAACCCAAAATAAAGTATCCTAGCTCTCATAGTTTTCTCTATAGTTACTTTAATACATGTTTTTGTTTTTGAGTCTATTGCCCCTTTATTTCAGGTGGAAGGAATCTTTTTAGCATTTTTAGAGGTCAGACCTAAATGTAATGAGCTCCCTCAGCTTTTGGTTCCCCAGGAATGTCTTAATTTCACCTTCATTTTTTAAAAAGTTTTATATATTTACTTATTTATTTTGAATGAGAGAGAGAGAGAGAGAAAGAGTAGGGGACGAATAGAGAGGAGAAGAGA
Source organism: Mungos mungo (assembly GCA_004023785.1). Taxonomy (NCBI): domain Eukaryota; kingdom Metazoa; phylum Chordata; class Mammalia; order Carnivora; family Herpestidae; genus Mungos; species Mungos mungo. The sequence continues at coordinate 48,547 of PISW01009090.1, read as the reverse complement.
GGAAAAGAGAGAGAGAATCCCAAGCAGGCTCAGTGCTGTCAGTGCAGATCCTGATGGGGGGCTTGCACCCATGAACTGCAAGACCATGACCGAGCTGACATCAAGAGCTGAACGCTTTGCTGACTGAGCCACCCAGGTGCCCCTAACCTTCATTTTTGAAGGAGAGTTTTGCCAGATACAGAATTCTTGATTAACAGTTACAATTGAACAACAAAGGTTTGTGCTGCATGGATCCACTTATATGTAGAATTTTTAAAATAATTACAGTATAGCCTTATAAATGGAACTCCTCTTCCTTGTGACTTTGATAACATCTTTTCTCTAGAGTTCTTTACTGTAAAAATACAGCATATAATACATGTAACACATAAAATATGTGTTGAGTGTCTAAGTCATTGGTAAGTCAACAGTAGTTAAGTTTTGGGAGAGTCAGAAGTTTCCCATGGATTTTTCCCTACATGGGGGGAGGAGGTAGATGCCCCAACCCTCATGCTGTTCAAGGGTTGACTGTATTTCTTTCAGAAATTTGCATCTTTCCCCACCCCTCCTGCTGGCTTCCATGCTTGCTGAGACAAAACCGGCTGTTATTCTTACCGATAACCTTGTACATGTGTAAGACCCTCCTCGGGTCAAGCTGACCCTAATGAAAAATTACCAAGCATTGTTTCACTCTCCAGCCCTTCTGCTTGAACAATCAAGGGTTGGGAAATTGAGTTCTGGGAGTCCTAAGATGTAACCCATAAATTACAATTTAAAGGTTAACTTGTTTTCAAAGATACTGTTGCTAGATCCCACCCTTTAATGGCAAAGTTCTTGCTTCGGTGCACCTGCTTCACCTCCCCTTCAGGCCTGTGATTGGTCACTTCAAATTTCTCCTAAGACAAAGAACTCTAAAATTGATAGGTCTCTACCAAATCTTACATTTGTGTGTCAAAATTTGATTGACCACTATAGAATGCTGTAAACTATGATTGGTTAACTAAATGATGACTTATTTTTTCTTGCCAAAGCCCTTAAAAACCCTGAGCTCCTGCTCGGCAGCACTCTCTCCTGAGGACTTGCCACCACTCGGGAGGGGCCGTTTGGCCAAACTAAAATAAACCCATCCACCATCTCTGTTTGTGTCTGTGGGTTTCACTCTCGGTGACTCGCTTCAGGAGGGAAAGGTCTAACACATGAACTTGACAAATTTCTCACTTGCTGCTTTCAAGATTCTTTCTTTGCCTTTATCTCCTGAAAAATATGAGTACCATGTGTCACAGTACAGACATCTTGATTTGCTTGGAGGTCGTTGAGATTCTTGGATATGTAGATTTATGTATTTCATCATCTTGGGGAGTTTCAGCAATTATTTCTTCAAATACTCTTTCTGTCCCCTCTTCTCCCTCCTCTTCTGGGACTACCATTATGCATAAGTTATTACTCTCACTGGTGCCCCATGGGCCTTTTCCTCATTCCTTTCCTTTGTCCTCTTCAGATTGGATAATCTAACTTGATAATCTACACTGATTTTCTTCTTCTTGATAAAATCTGTTGTTGAATGTCTCTAGTGAGTTTTTCATTTTAGATACTGTTTTTTTCAGCTTAAGAATTTCTACTTGGTTTATTTTCATATTTTATTTCATATGTTGATATTCTCTGTTTATTTAGCCATCATTTATTTTCCTGGTTTCCTCTGGTTCTTTGTCTATGGTTTTCCTTTAGCTCTTTAAGTGGATTTAAGATAATTGAGTTGAAGTCTTTTAATAGTAAATCCAATGCCTGGGCTTCCTCAAGGACAATTTCTGTCTATCTATCTTTTCCTGGGAGTGGGCTATCCTTTCTTGTTCCTTTATATGTGTTGTAATTTTCTGTTGATAACTAGGCATCTTGAGTATTATGATGTGGTAACTTTGGAAATCAAAATCTCCCTCCCCCTAGGGTTTGTTGTGACTGCTTTGGCGGGGTCGGGGGGCTGTAGTTGTTTAGTGCCTTCTAACTCTTCCTGGAATACTACTCCTTGTCATGTGTAGAAACTGACATCCCAGTTGTGCTAGTCCAGTGGTCAGCTGGTGGTTTAACAGAGAGGTCATGTGCCTGAAGCTAACATAGTAAAACAGTCTCCCAGGATTTGCAGATCGGTTGTGTGTTTGGCCTCCATGTTTGGCCAGGCCATTTCAATCCTGGCCTAGCCTTCACTTCCAACTTGAGCAGAGCCTAAAGGTTGGTCAGAGATGGGGGCGCCTGGGTGGCTCAGTCAGTTAAGTGTCTGACTTTGGCTCAGGTCATGATCTCACTCTTCATGAGTTCTATCCCCGCATCAGGCTCTGTGCTGACAGACAGCTCAGAGCCTGAAGCCTGCTTTAGATTCTGTCTCCCTCTCTTGCTCTGCCCCTCCCCTGCTCATGCTCTGTCTCTCTGTCTCTCTGTCTCTCTCTCTCTCTCTCTCTCTCTCTCTCTCTCTCTCTCTCTATCAAGAAGAAATAAAAAACATTAAAAATGTGAAGATCGGTCAGAGATAAAAGCATAGGGTCTTCCCCAGACTTCCCTGAGCACTCGGCCCTGGACACGTGTGTGGCCTCCTAGATTCTCCAGGCAATGTGGGAGATGTTCAAAGCCTGATTCCCTGTTCATACCCTCCCCCAGCCTCATCCTAACCCTTCAGTCTTCTTGCAGCCTTTGCTGCTGTCACCTCTTGCCACACTCATCTTCAGCTGATCTATCTGCCTTTCAGTGCTTTTGACAAATGCCACCCACGCCTGTTCCAGCCCTGAGAAGGTTCTAAGGAAAGTAGAACAAAGCCCTGCGCAAGCCCTCTGGGAGGCACCTGTCAGACACAGCCATACATCTAGGGGACCTAGGCCAGTACTGCCCCTTCTGCACCAGCAAGTCACCCAAGGAGAACAAGCCAGCGCCCCCAAAGCCACCAGGGAGCTGGGACATGTGGGGCTGTAGGTGGGTAAGTTGAAATGCCACAGTACCATCATCTAACATTCAGTAGCTTCTTTCTTCCTAGAACATTCCTCCGATGGCTAATTCTTGTTTCTGACTGTGTTTTCCAGCTCGGCCAGTGCGTGGGTGCGGAGCAGGAGTTTGGAGTGCCCAGTCTGCCATTTTTATGCCGTCACACGCTGGGCTTATGTTGTAAGACACCCGCTGGCTGCTGCGTCAGCAGGACTGGGCTGCGGTGATGAGAAGAGTCACAAGGGTGCCCGGGGCCAGGACCGCAGCAGTGAGGACGGGCGGTCAGACGTGGCATACTGGGAAGGTATGGACAGAGGGTCTGCAGGCAGGTTGGAAAGCAGGTCATGAAAACTCTGGCTTTGCCATTACTGACTGGTCTCCCAAAGGAGCCTCCTGACTGGCCTTCTTGATCTCAGCTCAAACCTCTGTCACCCATTGTCAGCAGAGCAGCCGGCACGGGTCTTCCAAACACCCAGTCAGGTCATGTTGCTCCCATGCTCCCTCCAGCGCCCCGTCTCAAGTTCTGACCACGGCCTACAGAGCCCTGCAGAGCCCTGCAGAATCTAACTCCTTGAGACCTCTCTGTCCATCCCTCCTAACCCACTCACACTGTTCCATGCTGGCCTCCTTGCAGTTCTCTGCACTCACCATATAAGTTTCTGCCTCAGGACCTTTGCACTCATGTTCCCCGATACTCTTGGCTCCTCCCCCTTATGCACGTAGGTAAATACCACCTTATTAGAGGTGCCTTCCCCAGGTGCCTTGTGCAAACAGCAGATGCGGCCACTCCCACTGCCCTGGCACTCCTTGCTCCCTGTGCTCCCCTTGTTTTGCGTGCTGTCCACAGATCCTATCTTCATAACATTAAATTCATTAACTTTTTAAAAATGTTTTAATGTTTATTTATTTTTGAAAGAGAGAGTGGGGGGGGGCGGGGCGTGGAGACACAGAATCCAAAGCAGGCTCCAGGCTGTGAGCTGTCAGCAAAGAGCCCAATATGAGGCTTGAACCCACCAACTGCAAGATCATGACCGGAGCTGAAGTTGGACACCCAACCGGCTGAGCCCCCAGGCGCCTCTTGTGGGTTCTGTTGTTCTGATCAGTACCCCTCCGCATCCCCTTGCCCCACAGGCCGTTGGCGCCGTGGGCACAACACAATGGTTTTCCTCACGTCTGGACCCCCGGCACTTGAACAGCAGGACAGTTAAGTGCCTCTTCCCTGAGGTCACAAATTGTAGTCTCGTGAGAGGCGTGGTCACTCTGCTCGGAGATTCTGCCGATGAGAAGGGACGAGAAGCCAGCACACCAGTGGTGGTTTTCAAAGGACAGGCCCCATGCTGCAGACGGGCGCGAGAAGGGGTCGGCAGCGACCTCGGGACACGCAGACACGTGGCACGAGGGGACCAGGCGGCTCACAGCCCCGTCAGGATGATTCTGCCTCGTCCTTTTGTGGTCACGTAAGGCTTCATTTGAAGAAAAACAAAACAAAACATTCCTGAGCCTTAAAATAATGTTGGAAAAATAACTCATCCACAAAAATTAACTCCAAATGGATTAAAGATGTGCACATCAGACCTGAAACCATGAAACCCCTAGAAGAACACACGGGCAGTACCTGGCACACATCGGTCTGGGCGAGGATTTTTGTAGGTGGACCAAAAGCAGAAGCAACAAAAGCAAAAATAAATGAGGGGGATGATATCAAACTAAAAAGCTTCTGCACAAAAAAAGGAAGCCATCCCCACAACGATGTCTTTCTATCAAACGGGAGAAAGTGTCTGCAAGTCATGTATCTGAGAAGGAGTTCATGTTTAAAACATATAATAAACTCCTACAGCTCAATAGCAAAACCAAAACAAACAAACAAAAACCCCAAAATAAAACACAATCAAATTTAAAAATCTGCCGAAATGAGAAAGAATGAAATCTGGCCATTTGCAGCAAAGTGGATGGACCTCGAGGGTGTCATGCTAAGCGAAATAAGTCAGGCGGAGAAGGACAGATACCATGTTTGCACTCATAGGTCTAACAGGAGAAACCTAACAGAGGACCGTGGGGAGGGGAAGGGGGAAAGAGAGTCAGGGAGAGTGAGGGACACAAATCATGAGAGACTATTGAATACTGAAAAGGAACCATGGACTGAAGGGGGAGGGGGAGGGGGGAGGGGGGTGCTGGTCCTGGAGGTGGGCACTTGTGGGGAGAAGCACTGGGTGTTATATGGAAACCAACTTGACAATAAACTATTATTTAAAAAAATAATAAATAAATAAAATAAAAATCAGCTGAGGAATTGAGCAGACCTTTCTCCCAAGAGACACCCAGATGGCCAGCGGACACATGGTAAGATGCTCAGCATCACTCATCATCAGGGAAACACAAATCCAAACCATGATGAGATACCACCTCACACCTGTCACAATGGCTAAACTTAAAAAGAAACAACAGGTGTTGGTGAGGACGCGGAGAAAGTGGAACGCTCGTGCACTGCTGGTGGGAATGCAGACTGGTGCAGCCGCTCTGGCAGACGGTACGGATTTTCCTCCAAACTTAACCAGAGAGCTCCCTCGTGATCCAGCAAGTCTAGCTCTGGGTATCAATCTGAAGAAAACAAAGACACTAACTTGAAAGGCCATCGGCGCCCCCATATTCACCACAGTAGTATTTACAACAGCCAAGATAGGAGGAAGCCAAGTGCCCATCGATGGATGGATGGATAAAGAAGATAGATGGATGATAGATACATAGATACATAGAGAGATGCATACAGAGAGATTAGATAGATACAGAAGATATATCTATATAAATATATATCTCACAACACACACACACACGCTAGAATAGTATTCAGTCACTAAAAAAAAGACAAGGACCTTATGATGTCTCTTACATAAAGAATCCAAAAACAAAACAAGACACACCAAGCCCATAGACACAGAGAACAGATTGGTGTTGCCAGAGTTGGGGTGGGGGAGATGAGTGAACTGTTGTTTTTTTATTTCCGTTTAAGTAAGTTGAATAATAAAAGAGGGGGAAAAGAACAGCTGGTCTACCCTACAGGCAGGGTTGGTACCTAATTCCTGTGTTCTGACCCCTGCCACTACCCCCTGGAGGTCCAGGGCTCTGCTCCCTGGTCCTAAAATCCCCCCATGACGGGGTTGGATGAGGCTTCCGCGTGATGCCCTCCCACTCCAACGGTGCAGAGTCCGAGTCCACAAACATCTGGCCAAAAGCACAGAGCATCCTCGTGACATAAACCAGTTAAAACCAAGAATTCACAGCTATGTCCTTTCTCCTGGGGACCCTCTGACATCTCTTCCCTTTAGTGACCGTTCCCTGGAATTAAGTTTAATGAGCAGCTGTGATTCAGGCTGCGAGGTTGCAAGGAGCTGAACTTTGATATCACGTTTTTCACTGGCTTTCTTGCATTGGACAGATTTGCACCGGGTTTAGAGAGACTGTCTTCTCTGCTGTGTTTACAACAGATGCTGGAGAAATATAGCCAAGAAGTGGGAAGCAGACATCACTTATCTGCATGAACCTCCATCCTTCCCCAGTTGATGCAGAAAACCCTGCGGGGCGGCTGCACAGACCACACAGAAACACACAGAAACACACGGGGGCTACCCTCTTAAAGATGAAGGTGCTCCACAGTGATCTGGGATGCACTAATGTCTGCTCGAGGGGCACCCTGGGCCAACAGATGCAGACGCTTTGTCGCCTGGACCCAACAGCGGCTTTATCCCCGACACAAACCCTCGGACAAAGCAGGAACTCTGTGCCTAGCGGTCAGGGAGGGAGCAAGGAACGCCTATCTCCCCAGGACGCTCACTGCTTTTTTTTTAATGTTTACTTATTTTTTGAGAGAGACAGAGACAGAGTAAGCGCTGGAGAGGGGCAGAGAGAGAGAAGGACCCAGAATCTGAGGCAGGCTCCAGGCTCAGAGCTGTCAGTACAGAGCCTGATGTGGGGCTCGAACCCATGGACCGTGAGATCATGACCTGAGCTGAAGTCGGACGCTCAACCGACTCTGAGCCACCCAGGCTCCCCAGATACTCACTGCTTCTAAACACGGAAAAACTCAAGGTCCACCTTCCCTGCGGGCGTGAGCAGGTCTCCTGAATGAAAAGACACCCCTACAGCCTGTGTGCTCCCAACACTCCTACGGCCTGTGTCATCTCAGGTGACACCTGTCTGCCTCGGATCCCTGTTAAAGACCTTCTTGCCTTGACATCACTTAACCCCTTCGGGGCTGTGACTCCTGGACCTGATTTGGACAGGGCACTTGGGGAGAAGGCTTGTGGGGATGCCACCCCACGTTCGGGCAAGCCATGGGGCCAAGAGCAGGAAAGGAAGGCTCCCCCACTTGGGAGCCCACTTCTGCCTTTTTACACTTGGATCCTGTGAGTCTGGGGGGTGGTTGGGAAGGGTCTGCGGTTTACACGCAGGGACAGGGGAGGGCTAACGCAGGCACCCTGATGCCCTCAGCCCAGCCAGCTCTGCAGCCCCACACTGTCCCCATCCAGGCCCCCTGGGGACAGGAGGATCCGTGTCCATACAGCTGTTAGGAGGTCATCGCAGACCGGACCAGGGTCCCTGCCGGGTCCAAGGGGTCACCAGCCCACACCTCCAGGTCCGAAGGGAGAGCCACACACCTCGGGTCTCACCCACACCCTGCAACCCTCCAAACACCCCACTGAGGTCACCCCGATGTCTCCCAGTACCTGGAAGCCTGAGGCTGTTGTTCAGCGGGTCTGCTTGGGCAGAACTGGAACAGGTCCCAAGGTGACTGCAGGCCGCCCACCATCTGCACAGTGGTCCCCCCAGACTCGCCACCTCTGCACTACCCCCGGGGGCCTTTCAGCTGGACAGCAGCTCCACACTGCTCTTCTGTGCTCTGGGCACCCCTCTGGCCACAATTTGCCCTCTGGCCTGTCCCCAGTCATTCCTCTCATCCCCTTGAGCACCGGCCCTCCATCTGCCCGCCGGGCCCCGTCCCGGGCTCCTGTGGCGGCTTGAACTTCTCTCCACTCCAGAAAGCTGCCCCGGCCCCGCAGGAGGGACCAGACACGCACCATGGGGTGGGCCTGCTCCTTGCCTTGCAGACCAGCATGGCATCCCTCCCGTCTGCCCAGGTGCAGGTGCGCAGCCCGCCCGGCAAGGCAGGGGGGAAGCCGTAAGAAAGACACCAACAGCTAGCCAGCCTTGTGTGCCCTCGGCGCCTCAAAGGAACACTGAGCCTGGGGACCATGGTCAGCATCACGGCCCTGCCATCCACAGGCTGTGATCACACGGACCCGGGGCTTACCCTCAGGCCCTCATTTCTCCTTCTTCATGTGGGACAATGCCACACCTGGCACGGGCCAGCACCCAGCACCCAGCATCTTCTCCTCTAATGGGTTCCAAAAGCGACCTTCCTCCTGCTGAGAAGCCCGGATCGGGACGGGCATGTCAGGCACAGATGGCAGGACGTGGAGGGTCTCGAGCACAGGCAGGGCTCCTTCAGCAGGTGCGGAACAGGGAGGTCCCCTCGGGATCAGACAGTTTGCTACATGCAAGCACAGTGGGAGGACAAGAGGCCAGAGGGCCTTGTGTGGGCAGCACGAGACGTGGGGGCTGCAGGATGGCCACCACAGTGAGGGGACATGAGGCAGCTCTGTCCCTTGCAGCTGCCCCCGAGGGGGGCAGGTGGAAGGTCTTGTCCCTCCTCAGAACCTGGGGAGGCCATGAGAAACTCTCATGACAGTCCCCTGCACCCGGGGAAGTGACTTAGAGATGGCAGTTCTCCACAGGCCCCCGAGATCGATCCTGGGGTCTGGGAGGACCACAAGGCTTTCTGCAAAGACCTGCATTCAGCCACAGCTCCAGCTTTGCGTGTGGCCCATGTGGTCACCAGAGCCCCAGGGAGAACCAACCCCCTTCTGGGGGGACAGGGCACAGACAGAGTGGTAAACAGTGGGACTCAATGGTGAGGGCCTTGATCGGAGCTTGGTGTTTCCTCCTAAAGGCACCAAGAGCCCTCTGAGAATTCGAAGCAAAATACCACCTAACCAAGCTGGCACTAGGTTTGACGTTATTTTTCATGAGACCAGAAAGCACTTTGAAGAGAGTGACTATTCAAACCATCACTCAATGGGGAGGGCAGATTTTTTTAATGAAATGATATTAAATAACAACAGATTGTAAACTTGGCTCTGTTTTGTATCCCGACTAAACACCACTGACATCAAGCAGCTAAGAAAATGCTGTTCCAGCTCTTCTTACCGGGTTATGACTCTTCTGGGCCGCACTGCGCTTCCCAAGTTCTTCAGAGGAGGATGCATTTTTATTCTATGAGAGGCCAGCTTTTCAGCAGGCACTCCGAGAAGGAGTGGGCTTTTTGCAGGGGGGAGGGTGGGCAGCTCCCAGCACGGAGTCCCGAGGAAGCTGGAGTTTGGGGCAGGAGACAGGCTCACATCGCCCAGTATTTACTTGGTGCCGCACAGTCGGGTCAGACTTTGCAAAGCAGAAACTTCTGCTCCCGCAGCCAAGAGCCCAGGGGCCCTGCAGTGCCGAGAAAGGGCCAGGCCTGTGCGGGGTGGCCACGGGACACCCTCGAGGACACCTGCTCTGGATGGGAGGACAGCCAGCCCAGGAACCACCCCCCCAGGGCTGCCAAGTGGGAGCCCGGCCGGCTTCCAACCCACGCTGCTCCCCCCCCCCAAGAGTGGAAGCAGGTAAACCTGAAATAAATGAAGAAGCAGCCTCTACACTTGGGCCCCTTTGCCAGTGAGGAAAGGAGGCCCCGAAGAAGGCGGCTGTGGGCGCCCAGGGGGCTCAGTTGGTTGAGCGTCCCACTCCTGATCTCAGCTCAGGTCTTGATCTCAGGTCAGGAGTTCCAGCCCCGTGCTGGGCTCCACGCTGGGTGTGAAGCCTGCTTAAGAAAAACCCACCCTATGGAATCTTTTAAGCTGCCATTAAATAGAAAAGGGGTACCGAGGGTGTTTTCTCCAGTTTGCTCGCGCTGGTGATGGACGTGATGACACGTCAGCCCACGGGATGTTGTTTTCCTGAGGATTCTTCTTGGTTTCATGAAACCAAGATTTACGATGTCAGGAAGGAACATCTCAAAGCTCTTACACACGCGTCCTGGAGAGGAGCCTAGCGGAACTCTGAGTTTTACGGTTGATTTTCACAGACCATCTGTGAGGACCTCGAATCAGATCCCGGCTCCTCTCTGAGAGCACTGCCCCAGGCTGATGGCTCAGGGACTCCAAGGTCACACAGGTCCAGAGCCCACTGGCCTGGCTCCTCCATCCCCCCCCCACACCCCGGGGGATCCCCTTCCAAGCACACAGACCACATCTCATCCTGGAGACTGTTGGGCGTGTTCCTGCCTCAGGACCTTTGCACGACTGAGCTTTCTGGGTGTTCAGTCTTGAATGAAGTGGCCCCTTCAGACAGGCTGTATTCTGGTCCGCTGTCACATTTTGGTTTGCTTGCCTGTCTTCCCAGCAGAAAGCAAGCTCCTGAGAACGTCGGGCCTCCTCCTCTCTGCCCTCCTGCAACCACTCAATGAGCAACTGTGCCAGACAGTGTTCTAGAAGTGAGTGAGCAGGGTGTTGGCCCCGCCTCAGGAAGCCCATGCTCTGGGTGCTGGGAGACTACAGGGCAGGGCCGCCAGGAGAGGCCCGGGTGACCCTCCCCCGGGAGGCCAGCTGACCTGCCTGAGATTATAGCCCCCAGCTGGGCCTCCACCATTGGCAAAAGGTGGGGGTGGACTGGGGGCAGGGGGAGGGGGCACACAGACTACCAGATGTGGGTTCCGTCCTGGGAGGACATGGGTGCCTGAGGCACATGGTGGAGAAGCTGTGACTCCATCTCAGGGCCAGGCCAGAGTACCCATGGTGCAGGGAGGGAGGGAGGGACAGCCCTGCAGCCACCGCTGGGGCTGGGGACCCGCCCAGAGGACAGCCTGGGGCTGGGACTGCCAGTCCCCCACCGGGGACTCTCACACCTCTCATGTTCCTCCATGCCAGACCTCCTGAGGGGCCTCAGGGGCACCCCAAGTCACAGCCAGAGGGTGGGGCTTTGTCCAGTGGCCTCCCCAACTGACTGTGACCTCCTCTCCCCATCACCCCAGAACTAGCTCCGAAAGAGACCACCACGCACAGACCCATCCTCTGTCTGCAGACCCTGCGTCCACACCCACGTTCCAGAAACACTGGCCCCTCCTGGGCCCCGCTCCTGCTGGGGGGCTCAGGCATCACAAAACCCCTCCTCCTTGGCACCGGCCCGAGGGAGGGTGGGGGACTGGGGCAGTGGACACACGTGTCACAGGAGACACAGGTTACCTCGAAAACCCCTCCTGTCTCCATGAAGGGGGTGGATTCTTTGGTCATAAAAAGTTGTGTCCCGGGTCAATAAAACAACAAAAGGATGGAGGCAGATGCTAAAAGGAGGCTAACACGTGTCCACCTCTTCTGGAAACCTGCATCGCTCACCCCAGAACTGTCGACTGGACGGATAGCCCCGCCGGGGCCACTCCCCGGGCCATCGGCAGCTCTGCACGGCCGCACCTCCACTCCCACCAGTGCGTGCCCAGAAGCCGTGGGCCGGAGTGGCACCGAGAACCAGCATCCTGAGGAGTGACACCGATCTGGGGATCCGCGGACAAGGATTTTACAATAACTGTTACAAGTAGACTAAAGTAACTAAAGAAAAACACGAGGATGGATTAAAAGATGGGTAATTTCGGCAAAGAAATGAAAACTACAGAGAAGATCCAAATGAAAATTCTAGAATGAAAAAATAGAATACCCAAAATTAAAAACACATTCAGTTGGTTTGATGGAGGCTGAACAAAACAAAACAATCAGTGACCTCAAAAGTGAGTGACTAGAAAGGATTCACACTGAAGCACGGAAAGAAGAGACCACAGTCACTGCAGCATGTCCCAGATGTAGGTGACATCAATCGTGGCTGTGCTCACAGAAGGAAGACGGACTAGAGCAGGGGCATCTAAACAGATAACAAGCAAGGACTCCCCAGCATTGTCGGTCACCAGGGCAACGGCTCAAAAGCTCGAAAAACCTCATGATGGATAACCACAGAAAATCTACACCAAGCTATGCCCTGGTCAAACTTCTGAAAAACCAAAAACAAACTGGGTAAAAACACCCAGAGGGATAATAATTATATTCTGGGTAACAACAAAAAGAGACGCAAGCGGCTCTTCCTAAAAGCAAAGGAAACCAGAGTGAGGATAATGAAATATTCTTTTTCAAGTGTTGAAGTTCAATATTTCCAACCCTAAATTCTATAATTAGCAAACATATCCTTTAGAAATGAAGTTGAAACAGATCATTTTCAGAAAAAAAAGGAAGCAGCAGGTCTACACTGAAAGAAACACCACAGAGAAACCTTCAGGCGGTCAGGATTGTCCAAGATAAAAGTACAGGTCTCCGGGGAGGAACACTGTGCACCAGAGGGAGTCAACATGTGGCCAAAGATAAAACATAAAAACAAGTATGTCAGACTATTAATTCTTTAAAAAAGTTTTTAATGTTTATTTATTTTTGAGAGAGAGACAGAACACGAGCAGAAGAGGGGCAGAGAGAGAGGGAGACACAGAATCTGAAGCAGGCTCCAGGCTCTGAGCTGTCAGCACAGAGCCTAACACAGGGCTCGAACCCACAAACCATGAGATCATGACCTGAGCCGAAATTTGATGCTTAACTGAGCCACCCAGGTGCCCCCAGACTATTAATTCTTTAAAACAAAAAGAATAGCATTGTTCTGTGTGTTTCATAACACATGTGTAATCAAAATATATTATCTCAATAGCACAAGAGTGGATGGAAGCTCTGGTAATAGAATTATGCTGTTCTAAAGCTTTTACATGGAGAAGTGGTCCAATATGAACTCACAGTACCTCGAGAAAGCTTTAGTGTAGTAATGTCTAAAGTCAATAATCAAAAAAATACAACAAAGCCAATAGAGGACATGAAGTAGAACATTAAGAAGTATTTAACGAATCCAAAAGGATAGAGAGAAAGAGAATCATGACAAAGATTCAACGGGACAAGAGAAAGTAAACAGGAAAATGGTCAACTGAGCCCAGTCATGTGGATGATCAGTGGACTATGTTCAAAAATAAAAATCAAGACCAAACTACCTGCTATATAAATGATGAACTTTAAACACAAACACATCATTAGGTTAAGATTAAAGGATGGAATATATATACCTGGTAGACACTGCTTATAAGAAGATTGCAGATGGAAAAAAGGAGAAGGAAGGAAAAGGGTGGAAGGAGAAGGAAGGAAGGAAGGAAGGAAGGAAGGAAGGAAGGAAGGAAGGGAGGGAGGGAGGGAGGAAGGAAGGAAGGAAGGAAGGAAGGAAGGAAGGAAGGAAGGAAGGAAGGAAGGAAGGAAAGAAGGAAGGTGGAAAAGGAGAAGGAAAAGAAGGAAGGAAGAAATCAGAATTATGAGACCATATCCAAAGGAACACTAACTATATTAAAACAAGAACATCAACATGTGCTAGGACTCGGAATCTATAGACAGAATTAAGAGACATAATAACAACAATAGCCCAGCAATCAGGGTGGGCACAAATAGAAACAAATTATCTGAATGTGCTTTCATTGCATAGAAACAGGATAAAAGTATCAACCAATACTAGAACTGTATAAATTAAGAAGACCTTCGTAGTTTTTAGGGAGCACTGCAAAATGACTAAAGAATAACTCTGAAACCAGAAGGAAGAAGTAAAAGTATAGTCATGGAAATTAACAAGCAAAAATGAACAATTCTGGCTTCCACAGAGTGTGGATTCCCAAGCTCCTCTACCAGCCGCTGAGCACAACTAACAGGGGCAGTAACTACAACTGGCTCCGGCAGAAGGGAGCCGAAGCATGGAACAGTTGCCCATGATGGAGCGTTTCCTGATGCCCCAAGCACAGAAACGGCAATGCTGGCCTTCTGGCCGGAGGAACAGAGAGAATGTGCCCCTTCAAGCTAAGAGGGCCAGCAGGAAATGCCTGCTTTCTTCCATTCTCTTTGCTCTGAGCTTTGCCCAAAAGCATGGCCCTGACTTGGACCTGCAGCTATGGTTGCACAAGAAACCACCAGGCTTCGGGCCAGAGATGAGAGACGGGACGTCTATGGGCCAGAGACGGTGGGCAACCCCCAAGAATGGCTGCATCTCAGAAGTGCCTGCTCTGAGCATGAACCTTCACAAGTCCCAGGTTCCACTGAGGGACACATGAGTAGGATGGACCCAAGGCAGCACAGCAAAGCTTTGAACACGAATGGTGAAACAGAACTTGTGACTGATAACCAAGCAGATATCCCACTCAGAGAAACAAACAAAAGCACCGCGTTCCCCTGGAAATGATATCAGGACCCTGCACGAGAGTCTGAGGAACGTGACACTCCCCACGGGGAGGACACAGTTGGAAACATCAAGGGAATGTGAATCAACTCTAGGAGAAAGACAGGGGACAGAGGCCAGCTTCCAGACATCCCAGACTCAAAAATGATTAGACTTCCAGCAGCTTCTATCACCACGCTCTGAGAGGCCAAAGGAAAAACTCCAAGTGAAAGACAAGATTGGAGTTTTCAACAGAGATAGGAAAGGTAAAACAAATAACCCAATGGAAATCAGAGAAGAGAGAAATGTAGTAAATGAAATAAAAGCTCACCAGATCTACTCGATAACAAATGGACGTCATGGGGGAAAGGGTTTGTGAATTTGAAACTAGGGTAGGTAGAAATTACCCAGTTTGAAGAATGGAGAGAAAAAGAAAACCAAAAAACAGTGACAATGATAATCAACATAATGAGAGAGAAAGAGGAAAAGATTGACATGGAAAAAAAAATTTGAAAAAATACTAGCTGAAGACTTAGCTGAAATTGGTGAGTAACCCAAACTTACAGATTCAAGAAGTGAGAACATCAAGGCTATTTCAGATAACCTCAAATGAAATCACACCAAACATTTCACAATCCAGCCACAGAAAACAGAAGATAAAGAAGAAAGCTGAAGGAGCTAGAGAATGTGACACATTTCATGACAGGGAACAGAGACCCATGTGGCTGAGGATACAGATTGAAGGGAAGGCAGCTGGTGGCCAGATGCTGACCCAGATGTGGGCGTGCAGCCTCTGGGACCTTTGGGGGAAAGCAGAACCGTAAGGTCCACCCTGCCCTGAAAGTGAGCGCCTCTGAGATCCCAGGACACCTGGGAGCGGGGACAGTGTTTGGAGAGCTTGCACACATGGCTGACTCTGGGTTGAGCATGGGATTGGCAGCCTACCTGTAGCTCAAGATTAAAAGCCACGTAATGCTGGGCACGCTCTTTCCTGATGAGGCAAAGTCCTACAATCAAATCCCCTGTTGCCATCCCCCTGTCCTGGCTTTCAGGCAGATCTGCAGACTCTCTGGATGATCCCAGGGGAGACTGTGGGCTCTGTTCACAACGTAACTTCTCAGAAGTTATTTGAGGCAAATAAGTCAGTGTTACCTTTTTTTTATGTGTCTTATTCTTGAGACATAGACAGACACAGAGCATGGACAGAGAGGAAGGACACAAAGACAGGGAGACACAGAATCTGAAGCAGGCTCCAGGCTCTGAGCTGTTAGCACAGAGCCTGACATGGGGCTTGAACCCATGAACCGCGAGCTCATGACCTGAGCCAAAGTTGGACACTTAACCGACCGAGCCACCCAGGTGCCCCAGGGCTTTACCTTTTATAAAAACTCTTCAAGGGGGAGGGGGGAAAAGAGGGAGTGGTGATGGTGGAGGGCACTTAAGGGGAAGAGCACTGGGTGTTGTATGGAAAACAATTTGACAATAAAATATTATGGGAAAAAAAAAAACTCTTCAGTGTCTCACTGTAAAGTAGACACAAATACCCATGACAACTTCCTCTTCGTACAGCATCAAAATCTCTCAGGAACAGGTAGCAATGATTCTAAAAGCTGGATTATCGATGGGAGAAAACGTCTTGGGTAAACTACGTATCTGGGATTATTCTTTGAAAACAGATGTCCCCATACTTTATGAAGAAGAATCACTTTATTGTCTAATTTCAAATACTCGTAAATGAATAATTAATCCTTAACTGGGCCAATTTAAAAAATTACGGGAGAGAAACGGAGCATGCAAATGCCATCGAAAGAAACAGACGTATCTAAACTACTATCAGGTGAGTGGATCACACAGCGAAGGAATCAACGGGCAAGGAAGAACATTAATGATGACAAGGTCAAAGGGTGTGGCTTCCCCCAAGAACACAGAGAAACTGACTTTGGAGTTAAGTGCTGTGGCCCCTCGGCTGGCTTGTCCCCGTCCTCGGTCCCCATCACCATCCAGCCTCCTCTCTGGGGGGAAGCACACTCTGCCGAGTCCAGGGGCCAGGACAGTCACGCTGACCAGGCTTCCTTTAAATCCCCACCACCCCCATGGGTCCTTCATGCTGCCTGGACCCTGCACCACGGTTCTGGACCACCCTTTTCCTGGTCCCACCTCCACATCGTCCTCTCCCCCCACCTCTTCTCCTTCCTCACTGGTGGCACAGCCTTCTTTCTTCTGCCCTCTCAACCCTCAGGCTTATCATTGGCCCTCCATCCATCATGGCCTCAATTACTGCGTTGGAAATTGCATCAAATCTCATTCTTCAGGGGCGCCTGGGTGGCTCAGTCGGTTAAGCATCCAACTTCGGCTCAGGTCATGATCTCACAGTTCATGGGTTCAAGTCCCGCATCTGGCTCTGTGCTGACAGCTCAGAGCCTGGAGCCTGCTTCGGATTCTCTGTCTCCCTCTCTCTGTCCCTTCCCCCACTCACCCTCTGTCTCTCAAAATAAAGACATTAAAAAAATTTTTTTAAAAACCAAATCTCATTCTTCAAATTCAAAATCTATTTGTATCTTAAGGCTGCCTGATCAATTAGCACAAACCGGGGGCCTTACTGTCTCTGGGCTCCGGAGGCCAGGAGTCTGAAAGCAAGGTGTGGGCGGAGACGTGCCCTCTGAGACTCTGCTCCGGGTCCTCCCGACTCCCCGGACTCCAGTGGGTACAGTCCCCTGGGCGTCCGCAGCCTGCACTGGGTCACTCTCCTCCCATCTCTGTCCCGTCCCTCTGCGTGCTGGTGTCTCTCTGCCCGCGTGGGCACCGCGAGTGTGCTCCCACGTGACCCCTCTTAACTCGGACGATTACCTCCTCGAAGACCTACTTAAAACTATGGTCACATCCCGAGGCTCCACGGATACAGGACGTTTGGCTGCCACTGTTCACCCCAGCACAGGTCACCCTCTGCCCGCAAAACCATGTGTCCCACACGCAAAGCACATTAAGCTCATCTCAGGGCACTCCGCTCCAGGGTTAACTCTAAACCCAATGTCTAAGTACCACCTACTCATAAAGTTCCGGGCCTGCGGGCGCCTCTGGGGGGCTCAGTCAGTTAAGCCACTAATTCTTGGTTTTGGCTCAGGTCATGACCTCACAGTTCATGAGTTCAAGCCCCACCTAAGGCTCTGTGCCGACAGCTGGAAACCTGCTTGGAATTCTCTCTCTCACTCTCCCTCTCTCTCTCTCTTTCTCTGTGCCGCCCCAAAACAAATATATAAATTTTAAAAAAGTTCCAAGCCTCATCACCTAACTGTGTAGACAGCCCAGATGAGTGACACTAGGCTGATCCATCGTGGGCAAAAATTCCTCTCCACGTGAGGATCCTTTAAACTGGAAAATATACTACCTGCCTCCAGCACACAGGGTGGGACGTTCCCCAAAGGGGGAGACCTGAGGGAATACAAGGGCCCTGCATCCCAGCAAGTCCAACACCTAGCAGGTGGGGTCCCAGGACAGCCTGTCTTCTGACTGCCTTGGGGAGCCCTTCGACCACCTCCAAATTGTCGGGCCAAACAGAACACCCTGGCTCTGGAGTCCCCGGCTCCAGACTACCGGTCTCCAATGGTACCAGCACCACCTTGCTAGTCGGGTTCTGTCTTCCCTTCCGAACCTCAGAATCCCCCTTCCGCCAGGAGACGCCACCCCTCGGAGCCCCTCCACCCCTCCAGGCACGCAGAGCACTGGCACACGCGCCTTCTCCTTTTATCCCTTCAGCTGGGCTCCTCCACATCTGATAAGACTCCACGGGAAAGCCACCATCTCTCTGTGACGGCATAGGCAGCCCCCACACCCCGGACACAGACGCCCACTGCCCACCACTCTCTGGTCTGGCCAGCCTGGGAGACCCCACAGCCAGCGCAGGAAGGTGCCCCGGCGGAATGGACAGCTGGGCCCTAGCTGGTGTCCTTGACCACCGTCGCCAGAGGACCCAAAGTCTGACAAGATTAACCAGTATGACACCTAGTTAAACTATTGCCGATCCAAGTCCAGGCCACGACGTTTCCGATGGGGAGGGAGGGCGTCCCTGCCGTTTTGTCAAATAAAAAAATGACTCAAGACTGAAACGTGATTCTCCCCATGCCGCTGCCCAACTGCCACAGACTCGCCTCGCTGTTGTCCGACCTCACGGAGCGGGGGACGGCAGCCCTACCGCACGTGGTCATGGAATATTCGCGCGAGTGACCAGGCAGCCTGGGGGCTCCCGCGGGCGCGGTGCCCGGCTCTCCGGCGCCCCCTAGGGTCTCCGCACGGAACTGGCGCCAGCTGTGCGGCCGCGGCCCCAGCCCCGGGCTAGGGGAGGGGGCTGCTGGGAAGCTCAGGACCAAGGGAGGCCCCAGGGGTCCGCCTGGGGCTTTCCAACCACACTCGGATGGCAGCGCTGCAAACGTGCCACACTGCCCGTGACACTGTCCCAAACACATAGGCTGCGCAGCCGGCTCTGGTTTCAGAATCCAAGTCTCCGTGGATAGGAAAGGAGTCGTACAACCAAAGCTGAGGGCTGTTTTGTTTTGTTTCTGTTTTGCTTCCTCTAATTTTCCGATGCAATCGGAGACCCTATTCTTGGAGGTTGAGGCAGGTAACACACAGCTACGGTGGGTGGGGAATGCCAGCCAGGAGGTCGCGCGCAGCGTGCGGTAAACTGGGCGAGTCCCCACGGCCTGCGCACTGCGTCAGAACGGCTGTGCCTCTCCGGGGCTGGGGGCGCAGGCCCCTCCGCGCGTCCTCGCTCTCGCTTCCTTGTGGAGCAGGTATTACTCTTGTTTTCTATTTGCTATAAGTACATCGGTCTCCCCCATTCGAAAGGGAAGCCACGCACACACCTACGCATGTGCACACCTACCCAGGGCGAGGGCAAAGAGGCGGTGGGTGCGTACTGGCTTCAGTATGCAGGGAGCGGGCCAAGCTGGAGGGGGGAACGCACGGAGGTCCCGATGAGCAATTTCTAATACAAACTACAAAACGCTCCTTCAAGATACCTACCCACCTCCTAGGGCAAGTATCCATTTGCAGAAGAGTCCAGGAAAGCCGCTCCCGCCGGGGCGGGGGGGGGTCTCCTTGGTTTGCATTGCTGACCCACTTGGGAGAAGTGGCAGAAGAGCCTTGGACAGGCTCATTCTGGATTCAATCCTGGACCACTGGCGCCCCCTGTTGGTCACACAGGGAAGGGGAGCGCGTACCCTTGAAAACACCGGGTCCGGAGAGCGACCCAAGGGGCGCAATTGCGCGCTGAGACTTCCACCCTGGTGCACAGAGTTTATATTGCACAGAGAAGCGAGAATCCCAGACACTCTCCACTCCGACAGATCGGAGAGAACCCAGTACAGGGATACAAAACGGGCCGGAAAATGGTAGTAAAAGTAACCCATTGTTACTGTTCGGGGACTGTTCGGTTATTAAATACACCTCGGCGGTGTTCGCCTTATTGTTTTTATTATTCTTTTGTGGTGGATACAAACTCCACTTGAAAACATAATCAGGGAGCATACCTCCAACAAGAACAGTGGTGACGTCAACCTGTGACAAGTCCTCCTAAGGACCCGCTCGCTTCAGCCCCCTCTACCAGCTGGTGACTAGACAGGAAACACCCAGTGAGGCTGCACTCCTTTAAGGAGGGAGCCAGGACCCGGCGGGGACCACACGCGCACCTGTATGTCCGGGGGGAGGGGGGCGGAATATGAATGCAAACGGCCCCACGTGTGCAGATACAACCAGAGACCTCGACGCAAATCGGGCATGCTAACTCAGAAACGTCCCACGACCTGCCCGACCCGAGAACTTGGATTTTGCAAAGCTCTGCGAGGTACACCCGGTGGGAGGCGAACACGGCCGCCTCCCCGACACCAGCCTCCGCCGGGCGACCTGGCCCAGGCCCGCAGGCAGAAGGTGTGGCCGGAAGCGCCGGGGACAACTGGGTGGCTGCGCTGCCCGGTTCCCAAGGCCCGCAGGATGGCGTTGAGGCCGGAGTGCGCGCGTGGAGCAGGTGCCTGGGCGGCCGCGCGCCGCGCGCCCCCGCCCCCCGCCGGGCCGCCTGGGGCGCCGCGCCGGCCCGGGAGCCCAGTGCGCGCCGGCCCGCCCCCTCTCCCCCACCCCGCGCTCCGTTCCGGGGCGTGTCCTCGGCCACCGGCTTTTATATAGCGGCCGGCGCGCCCGAGCCTCCCAGATTCGAGAACGACGGCTCTTCGCTGATCACCGGTGACCGCCTGCCCCACTCCTGCAGCCTCGCGCCGCGCGCTCTCGCCCGGTCCCCGCCCGCCCCGCCTTGCCGAGCAGCGCGCCCTCGCCGTCGGCGCCATGCAGCGGGCGCGCCCCGCGCTCTGGGCCGCGGCGCTGACCGCGTTGGCGCTTCTCCGCGGGCCGCCAGCCGCCCGAGCCGGCGCGGGCTCGGCGGGCGTGGGCCCCATGGTGCGCTGCGAGCCGTGCGACGCGCGCGCCCTGGCCCAGTGCGCGCCGCCGCCCGCCGCGTCCGCGTGCTCCGAGCTGGTGAGAGAGCCTGGCTGCGGCTGCTGCCTGACGTGCGCCCTGCACGAGGGCCAGCCCTGCGGCGTCTACACCGAGCGCTGCGGCGCGGGCCTCCGCTGCCAGCCGTCTCCCGGCGAGCCGCGCCCACTCCAGGCGCTGCTGGACGGCCGCGGGCTCTGCACCAACGCCAGCGCCGCCGGTCGCCTGGGCACCCACCTGCTGCCCGCACCGCCCGCGCCAGGTGAGCCGCCCGCGCCAGGTGCGCCGCCGCAGCGCCCCGGGGTCCGGCGCCAATCGGCCCCGGGCGGGGACTGGGGCGGTGCCGCGGCGGGGACCCCCTGCTCTCCCCGCCCCTGGTGCTGCGTGTGCGGAGACCCCAGGCCCCGCGAAGGAGGGCGCTCGCTCGAGGCACCCTCCGCAGCCGGCCCTCGGTGCGCCGCGTCCTCCGACTGCAGAGCGCTTGCACACAGCCAAGCGCTTTCAGCAAAACTGGGTCAAAGGTTCTCTGGCTGGGAGGGAGGGGAGACGAGGTGGGCAGTCACGGCCAGACCCCGTACAGAGGAGCGTGTTTCTGCCCTTGGTGCGCGCGCAGCGCGGGAACCTGGGCAAGTACCGTGCGGCCCACCTCTGGAACGTAGCTTCCGTGTCCCCCAAACTGGGGGCGAGTGCGTTTGTTACTAGGATACGGAGGGAGCTGGGACAGCAGGGAGGCGGTCGGGGCTGATGTGGACTGGGGATGGGTGGCAGGCACATTGTGGGAAATGGTGCCCGCCTCTAAGATGGCAACATTGGCACAGACTTACGGTTTGCAAAGCACTGACACGTCTCGCGGTGTGCTGAAAACAGTAAGGTGGGTCTCGGGTATTGGTATCCTTCGCGTTTGGGCAACCTGCCGTTCAGAAAGAAGTGACTCTCCGGGGTCCCCCAGAGGCAGGGAGGAAAGGGCGGGCTGAACCCGGGTTGCCCGGGTTGCCACGTCCCCCCTCGCCCCCACGGGCGCCGCCCCCGCCCCACCCCCCGTGCGTGGGTGGCCCCAGACAAAGGCCAGGTGCGGGGACTGCGGGGAGTGTGGGCTCCAGGGATTTCAGTGACGGTGAAGGGAGTGGAATAAGCCTCAGGAACTTGGCCACTTCCTCGAAGTTGAAGGGATGGGGTCCGGCCGGTGGGGGCCCCAGAAGACAAAAGCTAACGTTTGGCAGAGTGACTCCACTGGGTCGGCCGTGGTCAGGCGCGGGGCTCCGTGAAGGACTTCAGTTGTTCCCTTAGAGAATAAGTGTAAACGGAGTCGGCGCTGTCCCTCTAAATCTCAGCAAGCTCAGCCAGCCTCCGGGTTCTGTGAGCGAAGTTTCTGAGGAGCTGGAGGCCGGGAGAGCTCTACCCTCCCCTCCAGGCACTAAGCTGGCGGCAGCTAGTGGGCGGGTCCCCACCCCGGTCCCGAAGGAGGGAAGACCCTTTGTGATTTCGGGTTCTGCACGCTTGTACGCAGGGGTGAGGCTCTGTCACACAAACACCAACCCAGGATTGGTGGAAAGGCAAAAGTCCAGTTGCCTAAAACGTGCGCCGTTTTATCTAGGGGATGTGTGTGCCTCTTGGGGCAATTAGGTCATTTGCTCTGAGTGCACTTTGTTTCCCTGGTGTGCTTTCTGGGCTTTCAGTGATCTCAAGTTCTAGACCCGGCTGTGCCTCCTTAGGCTGGGGCGGTGTTAGGATTGCTACTAGGAGGTCCACAGTATTGGCTGACGTGCTTTACTGTAAAGCGATTAAAAAAAAAAAAAAAAAGACCAAAGATTTTAGAAGATCCGTGGGGGGAGGTGAATTTAAATGGCAGTCGGTAGTTAGGATTATCTGTTACTTAAATGCAGAAGTTTTCTGTTCCTGCCGACGTCAGCAGGCATGAGAAAGAAAACCTGGGCGGTTTAAGAAAGTACTCAGTTCTTGGAAAAGAAATGCAAATATGTTTATTTACATACTCTTAGCATCTCCTTTGTCCTCAGTAGTTCCCTGGAAAAGAAAGGGGGGGGGGGGGAAATCCCTAAGGTTAAAGGCAATCGAAACCAAATTCTACCAGTTAGGAGTCTGTCGGGCGCTGGGCTAACCGGAGCTGCCCCCAGACGCCAGACCCCTTGGGAGCTTGGCGCCTCCCCCCACCCCCAACTGGGGCTCTCTCTTCTCGGGTGAGGAAGTGGAGCCAGGGTGGAGAGAGTGGTCCCCTAGCCGCAGGGGAGTGCACCTGCCCCGGGCGCGTCCCACGGAGGGCAGAGTCTGTACCTAGAGGCAGTCACCACGAGGGGCGGGCCCCTGGGCGGTAGGGCGCTGGGCACCCCAAGCGTGGTAGGTTCTGGACCAGACAGGGGTCCAAGCCCCCTCCCGGGAGGCCCTCGCACTGCTTGCTGACGATCCACGAGGGGCTCTTCGCGGCCCTCCCCCGTAGCCACCCCCTCTCATCCCCTGGGGGAGGGAGGCGGAGTGGGGTGCTTCTCAGGGACTGAGCGCTCCCGCCTGCACGGGCTCGGTGCAGCTCCTGTGGGCGCCTCAGCCCCTGCGTGGACAGTGACAGATGGGATTAGGGAACCGGTTGCACACCACCAAACACGCCCAGAGCCCGGGGACCTGCAGCCGTCACGAAGGGAGTGAAGTTTGCCTGGTGGCGCAGGGCCGCGCTCGAATCAGAAGCCCCGGGGGCTTGGCACCGGCAGATTGCTGCCCCCACCTGGCGCCTGGACTCAGCGGGGCGGTTGGTGGGGCCAAGAGCGCTTGTCC
Organism: Mungos mungo; assembly: GCA_004023785.1. Lineage (NCBI taxonomy): Eukaryota > Metazoa > Chordata > Mammalia > Carnivora > Herpestidae > Mungos > Mungos mungo. Next base: position 24,994 of record PISW01009090.1, on the reverse strand, counting down.
CCAGGTGGGAAAGGCTGCTCTGGGCGTGGCCTGCCGGATGGGAATCTGGCATCCCTGCTCGGTGCGCCCCCTGCTGGTGGAGGGTGACAAACGGCCAGCTGGGCTGGGAGAGGCGTTGGCTTCCTCTGCACTGCTTTGTAAAAGCCCACGGCCGGCCGATTTTAGCTTATTTTTAGTTTCTTACGTCTGTTTATTTATTTTGAGAGAAAGAGAGTAAGGCAGAAGGGAAGAGGGAAAGAGAATGCCAAGCAGGCTTCAAGCTGTCAGCACAGAACCCCACATGGACTTGAACCCATAACCATGAGACCATGACCTGAGCTGAGATCAAGAGTCGAGGTTTAACCAACTGAGCCATCCAGGCACCCCCAGATTCCATGTTAGAAAGCGGGCTTCCTGGGCTAGAGTGACTGCCATCCGCTGCCAGTACCCTGGGATTTCGCAGATATTTGGATGTGCTGAATGACATTTCCACTTAGCCGTGACTCTGTGGCGGCGGTCAGGTTTTGAAAAGACCGCTGACTGTGATGGTCATCACATCTGTATGTCCCTGGCACTTTTCAAGGAAACAGCAGCGAGTCGGAGGAGGAGCACAGTGCGGGGAGCCTGCAGGGCCCGCCCATCCCCAGTGCACACCGGCTGCCGGACTCCAAGCTCCAGCCCCTGCACACCAAGATGGACATCATCAGGAAGGGCAACGCCAAGGAGAGCCAGCGCTACAAGCTGGACTATGAGTCTCAGAGCACCGACACTCAGAACTTCTCCTCCGAGTCTCCCGAGTCCAAGAAGGAGACAGAATATGTGAGGGCCCGCCCCACTCCTCCTCTCTTCCCCTCCCTTCTCCCCCTCCCTCCTTCTGGTAGGTGGGTGACCCTTCCCACTTCTGGGATCTCATGGGCATCTAGGTGGATGACATTGGCGGGAACGCCCTAGTGCCCTGCAGGGAGATGGTCCATGAGGCTGGTGGTATTTTGTTTACCTGGTCTCTGACCTGTGGTGACTCCATCCCCAGGCCTTGCTCAGGGGACCTCACGACAGACACAGTCAGGGTCCTCGTGGGAAATGGCACGGCAGGTCCCTCTGAGGGTACGTGGGGCTGCGAGGTGGCAAGCACTCCCAGGTGACCTGTGGCTCTCCCCCTCGCCCTAGGGGCCCTGCCGCCGGGAGGTGGAGGACACCCTGAACCGCCTCAAGTTCTTGGACATGCTCAGCCCCGGGGGCATCTACCTCCCCAACTGTGACAGAAAGGGCTTCTACAAGAAAAAGCAGGTGAGTGCCGTCCTCATGCCCATAAAAAGCCAACCTGCCCTCCCACTGCCAATGACTACCCACGGGTAGCACCCTGCCCTCCTACCCCCCACCCCAGGGCCCTTGGTTAATATGGTGGCACACGGACCCGGCTGCAATGCATTAGGGGTGACTCGTGAATAACCATCGTAGGGATATAAGGTTTCGGGCCAGAAATCTTCCCTGAGACCCCTGCCCCCATGTCCATCCTGCCTAGAGCAGGTATTGCATTATGGCCCCACTGGGTCTGCAGAATAGAGGCCACGGCCACAGTGCTTGTGGTCCAGCTTGGGTCCCAGGGCCCGTCTGTCCTGGCTGTCATTTCATCTTCATCACACGTGTTTCCCACCGGCCAGGAGGCAGCAGCAGTTCATTCCCATTGGTCACTTGATCAGCAAACCCGCGCTGAAACCGGTCTGGGCAGCTTGGCATGTGGCCTGGAAACCGTGGGCTCTGAGATGTGTGAGCCCTGGGATGCAGGTGCACGGGGGCACTATGCGCCCTGGGACCAGGCGTGCTGGGAGGCGCACGCCCTGGGATGTATGCGCCTGGGACAGGTGCCCCAATCCCCAGGTGTGCCTGTAGGCCCACAGGCTCCAGTATCTACTGGAGGCCAAGGGACACAGAACCACCCTGGCCCCGCCTCTCTGGAGGACCCAATCCCACACACAAGCCCACGACCACGCTGTGCAAATGCGGCCCTGAAGGAGCCTCCGTGGGTCAGGACCCCGTGGCGCTGCCTCCCAGGCTCACTGTGTCCCCTGCGTCCTCCTACAGTGCCGCCCGTCCAAGGGCAGGAAGCGAGGCTTCTGCTGGTGTGTGGACAAGTACGGGCAGCCACTGCCCGGCTTCGACGCCCGGGGGAAGGGTGAAGTTCACTGCTACAGCACGGAGACCAAATAGACGCTGCTCGCCACGTAAGCCTGGGGGCCTGGGAAGGGGGCACAGACCCCTCATGAGGGCGTTGCCCAGGGAACCGGGGTCTGAGGTCTCCGGGTGTCTCCGAGGCCATTCTCGTCGCTTGAAGGATCTTGGATGCCTTCTGTTCACACACACGCAATGCGGAGAATTCCAAAAGTGAGCTTTTCCCCTGGCTGCTGGTGGCTTATCTCCTCGGACCAGCTGTCCAATCCACAGGGACTTGTTCAAGGAACATGCTTCTAACTTCAAGGCGTGGCTGGTTTTTTTCTGTGAACCGCATGAGGGATATCCCGACAGTCCATGATTGATAACATTGTAATAAAGGACATTTTCCCGTAACACAAAAATGAGATTTTTTAAGCCATGCCTTTGTGAAGAATGCCGTCATGTTCGGTACTGTTTTCTCTCTTCATGAATGAGAGCCGTTGGGAAAGCAGAATACGTGTGTTTGGTCTCCTGGAGAGAAATTTGAATAAATAGAAGAAATTTTCATATTTAGTTACGTGTTTGTTTCCCTTTAAATTTGAAGAATTTGCGTTTCTGGGTGGGACCTGGTGACGGGGATCCCGCCAGCATCTCACCAGGAGCAGGTGCTCTTTGCTTTGCTGACCGTGTGGGGCACCCCCCCCACCCCCACCCAATGCCTCAGTCTCATACCCGGTCATCGTGGGGCAGGAACTGAACCTTTCCAGGTGGGGGAGTTATTTCAACCTGTTTCCTTCTCTGTTACAGTTCACGTGGAGCTCAGAAATGCCTTATTTTGCACAAGAGATCACCAAGGACATGATCAGCGTCTGGCTACAGCCTCAATTTATATTTCTTTTTGTGGTGAATTGATTTTTCTTATAACCAAAGTTTAGGAAGAGATGTCTGCAGTGCTAGGGTGCTTCTGGGTGGTGGGCTGGAGCCCCTTCTGCTGCCCGGGGGTCCGAGAGATGCAGCTTGGTCTTTCTTCTTGCTTCCTTTAAAAATTCATGTAACTCAGCATGGCGGGACCTCACCTGTCCCCGCGTGTCTGCTGACACAGCTGGCCCTCCGCTCCAAGACCGAGCAAGCATTGCCGCCATAGAGCACATGGTCCATCCCCACTCGGCCTCTGTTCTGCAAGAATGGGGGGCCCCCGCGCCCTGCTGTCTGGATGTCCCAGCCCACCTGCCTGGAGGCAAGGCCCTGGCGTCCTGGCTCTGACGAATCTCCAAGTGGCCTGAACTGGGGAACTAGCAGAGAGCGCAGGTGGAGTCTCACATGTGAAAAAAAGAAAAAAGACCCAGAATGCTCTAGGGAGCGACTCCGGAGACACACAGGGAGGAAGGCGGGTGACTGGACTTTGCTGCTGGCTGCAGGGGGCGGGGACAGCAGGACTCACCCCCTGGAACAAGGGCAGGGTTCTTTGATGACCACAGAAAATAGCATTTTCCTGTTCAGCAATTCCAGAACGAGGGTTTTTTATTTTGGGGGTTTTGTGTGTGTGTGTGTGTGTTTTTTTACCACAAGCTCTGTAAAGGCAAAGGATGTTTATTTTTTTCTCGCCTTTGTCCTCCTTGGCACAACGTAAAAAGAGTAAAAACAGTTTTATCACCTACAAAGACGGATGGCTTGTTGGGAACGCTGGGGGCACGCAGAGAAGCCCAGCCCTCCACCCTTGGCCTCGTCCTCCCTGAGTCACACAGGTGCGGGAGGAAGTACGTTCTTCACGCTGTCCCCCAGATAGGCCAGGACCCATTCTAGGGCATCACAGATGAGACATTCGCCGTGCTAGTGAAGAGAGAGAAACGCCCTCCCCCCGGGAGCAGAGCCCAGGCTGCAGGTGAGCAGGGGACGCCCCTGGTGGACGCGCCCTGCCACACAGCCCTCCTCAAGAGTACCAAGGGGTGTCGAGACATTTTGCCTACCTATTAGCTTTCCTTTATTTTTTTAATTAAGTTTTGGAACAAAAGGTATTTTTGAAAAGTTTGTCTTGCATCATATTTATAAATAGTAAATAAAGTTTTTACCATAAGAACCCGCCTGCCTCATGTTAGTGAGTGACACTGAGCTTAGTATCACTAGTGAGATAACAGCAGAGCACAAGTGTCCATTAACAAAGATTTCTGCTGGTCCATCGGTGGGGGCGAGTACCCAGTGAGACCCCTTCCCCCAGGCTGCTGCTGGTCTCACCTGCTAGGATACCATTTCTGTGGGACCGGCCCTTGCTGTGTTTTGGTGATGTTCGCCTTTGACCTGTCCGGTTCAGGCAGTGTTCACCACCAGCCGGCGGGGGGGCGGGGAACCCACCCTGGACAACCTGTCCCGTGGCCCTTTCAGCCCCTGCTTGGAGAGTAGTGGACGATGCAGGAGGAGACGGGGACCTGGAGATGCGGGGCAAGCGCCCTCCCCCTCGGTAGGAGCCTCTGAGCCCAGAAGTGTGAAGCACATGTCACAGAATTGGCTGTTAGAGCCAATAAGTGACCTGTTAGAGAAGCATCTAAGATAGGGCCATGCTGTATGGGCTGGCACAGAGCTCTGGAGGTGCTCGCAGAACAATGGAGGAGAGAAGGAGCTGGGGGGGGGGGGTACTTGAGTCTGGCAGGTGTGGGAACCCAGGACAGGAGAACACAGCAGGCCCTTGAGAGCCACTGTGGGCAAGGGCCGCAGTGATGCCCGATCTGGGCCCTGGGCTGCCTTGCTGGGAACATGCCATCGAGTGCCCTCCTTAGCCTCCATCCCCTGCCCACTCTCCCGCCCCACCCCACCCTCGGCCCCCCACCCAGCTCTGGGAGCTCCCTGACCCCCACACCCCGGCCAGGGATGTGGCTAGGCTACCACAACAGGACAGCCCCGCCCCAGGAATTACCCCACCTAAAATGTCACTGATGCCGGGATTTAGGGACTCTGAAACAGATGTTAGAGTTCTCCAGTCACACAGGGCAACTTCATCTGCTAAGATTATGACAGACGAGGCTAAGAGCTAAAGGGTGGAAAAGTGTGTTCAGGAAAAGCTGTCCAAAACAAAGTAGAGGAGCTGTCCTATCAGAACAAACAGATTTGATACCAAAGAAAGTTGTGCTATAGGCGGGCAAATCATGGGATAAATCAGCCAGAGTCCTTAGCTGTTCTAAGGCACCTAAGGAGAGAGCTTTCAACTACTTTTTTTTTTTTTAATTACTATGATCACAGGAATGTTTAACCTCTTTTCATTGTTGACAGCTAAGCAGAAAAAAATCAGCAGGGATGTAGGGTAACTTGAACCTCAAAACTACCCAGCTTAGCCCACCCGGTTCTCGTGGGGAAATTAGACACAGCGCCTCCTTCTCAAGGACCTAAAGAACAGTCAGAAGTCGGTCATGTATCAGTTGTAAGAAAACCTCAGGGGTGCCTGGCTGGCTCAGCAGTGGGGTATATAACTCTTGATCTTGCCGTTGTGAGTTCAAGTCCCACTTGGGTATATAGAGATTATTTTTTTAAATCTCAGGGTGCGTAGGTGGCTTGGTTGAGTGTCCGACTTCAGCTCAAGTCATGATCTCATGATTCATGAGTTTGAGCCCCCCCTCAGGCTCTGTGCTGACAGTTTGGAGCCTGGAGCCTGAAGCCTGCTTCCAATTCTGTGTCTTCCTCTCTCTCTGCTCCTCCCCCACTCACACATTCTCTCTTTCTTTCTCTCTCGAAAATAAACATTAAAAAATATTTTTAAACAAAATCTACGAATAGAGCAAATATAACTAATCACATGTGTATATTAAAGACAAAAAAAATGATACTTTAACACAGATGCTGTAAGATCAGTTTGCAAAATGCAACACAGTAAAAACCGTGAATAAGTGAAGAGTGTAAGAGGACTTCCGCTGCCCAATACTGTGTGACCATGAAAACACCAAACCCACCAAGCACCATCGGAGGCAGGGAGATGGTAGGAGCAGTTACCCCTTCCCTTCACCAGCCTGAGAGAGAGGGGCGCGCACAGACAAGAAAGTTGAGACATAACATCAGAGGACATGGGATTTACAGATGTTCTGATCCTTTACATGGAAACCGTAACAGAGTCTAGAGACAAGTAAGTTACTGTAAATAAGAAGGGTATTTACCAATGCGGCTGGATGTAAGAATACACAACAGTCAATTTCCTTTCTAAGCACCAGCAACAATGAAATGTAATTTACAAGAAGACCCCTGTAAAATAGTCACAGAGGATATCAATTGTTAACAACTTTTTAAAACCCGGAAATAACCGAATTGCCCTCGAGAGGGGCTTGGAAGGGTCAAATGCGGTGTATTTGCAGGGTCCCCCTCTTGCCGCCACACACACGATGCATCACTCGGCAGCATGAGGCTCAGAAACCAAGTCTCTGAAAATCACATGCAGCGTGGGACACTTCTGGGTTGTTAAAAAAAAATAGAGGTGCCTGGGTGACTCAGTGGGTTGAGCGTCCAACTTCAGCTCAGGTCATGATCTTGCAGTTTGTGAGTTCAAGCCCCATGTCAGGCTCACTGCTGTTTGCACAGAGCCTGCTTCAGATCCACTGTCCCCCTCTCTCTGCCCCTCCCCCACTTGCACTCTCTCAAAAATAAACATTTTTAAGAAATAACCAAAATCTTCTAAAATAAAAATGTACTTGAATAAATAAGTACAGATGAACTACAACTATATCCACAGTGAAGGCACGAGCAACGTGTTCACTATAAATTACTGCCTCAGTTGCATTCTTAAAAAAAGGACAAATAGAGGCACCTGGGTGGCTCAGACAGTTGAGAGTCCAACTTCAGCTCCAGTCATGATCTCATGGTTCGTGGGTTCGAGCCCCATGTCGGGCTCTATGCTGATAGCTAGCTCAGAGCCTAGAGCCTGTCTTCCGATTGTGTGTCTCCCTCTTTTTCGGTCCCTCTCCTGCTTTCGTGCTCTCTCTCTCACTCTCTCTCTAAAAAATAAAAAGATTAAATAAATAAATAAATAAATAAAAGAGGACAAATAATAAGCAAGTCAAACGCAGGCCCACAAAGAGAGTCTGCTATAACCCAGGGATTTCTAGGACCCTCGCAGTTTATTAAAACAGGTTCATGCTTTGCCCAAGCTAAGATGAAACCACATCATAAATCAATAAGCATTTTGCATTTCCTTTCATTATCTACTCAAAGTCATGCCTACTGCACCTCTAAACATTTCATTAAATCCAATTATACAGCAAACACTCTCAAAATACACTTAGATTGTATTGCAGTTTCACTTAACAGTATATAAAATGCTGTGTTGTGACA
>PISW01009090.1:0-17460 GCA_004023785.1 Mungos mungo | reverse complement strand
GCTGAATCAATTTTTCTTAAGCACTACTAACTGCTTGCTTTTCTTGAAGCTTGGCCAAAGCATGCAGTATGTAATACATAGTAGCAGAATATTTACTATTGAAGCTTGAAAAGATGTGAGTTCTTTGTGTGCAACCTTTCATTTATGCATGTGAGAGGGTTGTCGTTTTTTTAATATTTTTACATTGTAGTACCTGTTTTGCTTGTTGGTGGTGTTTGCTTATTTAATACATTCTGTCAAGGACAGGAATTACATGCTGTTTTTTCTTTTTTTTTTTTTCCCCCCCTAGGGAGTGTGTCTTGGGTTTTTCCCTTATTATTTTCCTTACTTTTTTTTTTCTTCCTCCTCTTTTTATGGTGGTGGGGGTGGTTATGTTTAAATGAAGTTGCTTTTACAGCACCAAAGACTTAAGCATCCATTTCCTATATAAAAGGTAGCTACTTTTCTGCATGGGCCTCAAGTATACTGTAGTATAGAGGTGGAATTTAAGGAAAGGTATTAAGCAGGCTGTGTTTTAGCTTATAGGCAAGTAATAAATTGTATCATGTATCTTGAATGTATCATAGATAAGCTGCTAAATAACGATTGCCACTTCAGATAGCTGTGAAATTAGGTGATTGACTAGTTGGTACTTAACCTATTAATTTCTGTGTAAGTCTAATTACATGAAATAGAAGTGGGGGTTTTGATTTTTTACTTTGCTTTTCTGTTTGGAGTGTCATTATAACTACTGTATTGTAAATGATGGAAAATAATTGCATATGTTAAAAAATAAATTGTGTTATATTAAAAAAAATAAAAAGAGGAGGGGCAAAAAAAAAAACTTCAAAGAAAGTTAAAAAAAAAAAAGACACTCTGTTAAAATATCCAGTATGAAGTACAAAGAGGGAAAATGTTATTCTTATAATCAATAATAAATTTATAAAAAATAAAAAATAAATAAATAAATAAAACAGGTTCAAAGACAGCAGGGAGAGAAGCAGGGGCCGGTGAGCACCGGTGACTCCGGACGCTGGCCCTCTGAGCCGGCAGCCTCCGAGGCTCCGGCCAACTCCTCCCTGCTTTTCTGGCTCCTGTGCCTTCCGCTGGAATCCAGCGGAGCCTCTGCCACCAGAGGCTTCCTTCTACAGCTCACCTCTGACAGTGTGGCTCCAGCACACAGTCTTGTTTGTTTGTTTGTTTGTTTGTTTGTTTGTTTGTTTGTTTTTGAGACAGAACTGCAAGTAGGGGAGGGCCAGAGTGAGAGGGATCCCAAGCAGTTCCGTGCTGTCAGCACAGAGCCCAACGCGGGGCTCGAACCCACGAACCATGAGATCACGACCTGAGCTGAGATCAAGGATTGGACACTCAACAGACTAAGTGAACCAGGCCCCCAACAGTCCTTTTTTAACACCTTTGTGGAGACAGACTGCCCATGCACACATTTACCCATTGAAAGTGCCACCATTTAGTGCCGTCGGCAACACGAGGAATCATCCCCACTCATTCCGGGGCGTTGTTATCACTCGGTAAGAAATCCCGTGCCCATTAGCTGTTATCTGTCAGCCCCTCTGCCCAGACCGAAGCAACCACAAATCCCTTGTGGTCTCTTCTGATTTCCCCATGGTGGGCTTTCACGTAAACAGGATCACGTAATGCGAGACAGTTTATGACGGGTCTCCTTCACTGGGCATCCTCGTCACAAGTCTCCCCCTGTTGTCGCGTGTATCAATACTTCGTTCCTTTCTGCGGCCCATGAATACAGCAGGTTGTGTTCACACAGCCGTCTACCGACGCGCTCTGGGGCTTGTTCCACCTTCAGGCCATTACCCATGATGCATCTGAGAACATCTGGATACAAGCGTTTGCGTGGACACGTGTTTTCACTTCTCTCGGACATATACCTGGAAGTGGACTGCTGGGTACTATGGTAATTCTAGGTTGGATCATTTGAGAACCGGCCAGACTTTTCCAAAGCGGTTGCACCGTTTTGCCTTCCTACTCGCGGTGCGCGATCTCTGCACATCCCCACCAGGACTTGTTACCTGGTGTTTTGATCAAAGCCATCCGCCGGGTACAAAGTGGCATCTCACTGGGGTTTTGATTTGCGTTTCTCTGATCACTAATGTTGTTGAACATCTTTTCGTGTACTTATTGGCTGTTCGTATATCTTCTTTGGAGAAAATTCTATTAACATACTTTGCTTATTTTTCAATTGGGTTGTTTGTCTTTATACTACTGAGTTGAGGGGCACCTGGGTGGCTCAGTTAAGCATCTAACTCCTGATTTTGGCTGAGGTCATGATCTCACAGTTGGGCGTTTGAGCCACGTGTCCGGCTCTGTGCTGACAGCACGGCACCTGCTAGGGATTTTCTCTCCTTTCTCTTTGCCCCTCCCCCACCTCATCTCTCTCAAAAATAAACATTAAAAAAAATCTTTATACCACTGAGTTAGAAGAGTTCTTTATATATGCTAGATACCAGTATTATCAGATTTGTGATTTGCAAATACTTCCCCCCATTCTGTGGGTTGTCCTTTTTCTTTCTTGATTGTGGCCTTGGAAGCACAGGAATTTTTAATTTGGGTAAAATTTGATTTATCTTTTTAGTTTTGTCACTGGTGTTTTTGGTGTCATATTTAAGAATCTTGTGCCATGTCCAAGGTCATGAAGATTTACTGCTATGTTTTCTTCCAAGAATTTTCTATTTTCAGCTTTTACATTTAGATCTTTATTGATTTTTAATTCATCTTTCATATAGTGTGTGTAGGGGTCCAATGACATTCTTTTACATGTGACTACCAGTTGCCCAACTACAGTTACTGAAAAAACCTATTTTATCCTCACTAAATGGTCTTCCAACTCTCGTTGAAAATCAGCTGATCATCAGTATATGGGTTTATGAATGGCCTCTCATTTCTATTGATCTCTATGTCTGTCCTTACTCCAGTTACACTGTTTGATTACAATAGCTTTGTACTAAGTTTTGAAATCAAGAGGTATGAATCCTACAGCTTTGTTCTTTTTCAGGATTGTTTGGGCTATTCTTGGCCCTTTGCAATTCCATATAAACTTTAAAATCAGCTTGTCAGTTTCTATCAGCTAAGATTCTGGAAGGGATTGTGTTTAACCTGTAGGTTAGTTTTGGGGTGTTTAATGTTGACAATGCCAAGCCCTCTATTCCATGAATATGGTATGTTTTCCATTTATTTAGATCTTTAATTTCTTTCAACAGTATTTTGTAGTTTTTATTTTGTGCTTCTTTTGTTAAATATATTAACTAGGTATTTTATTTTTTAATGCTAAAAAATGAGAGATTGTTTTCTAAATTTTATTTTGGGGTTGTTATTTGCAAACATACAGAAATACAATTGATTTTTGTATATTGATTTTGTATCCTGCAACCTTGTTAAACTCATTGAAGTTTTTTAGTGGGTTACCTTGGATTTTCTATATGTGAGATCATAGCATCTTCAAGTAGAGGTAGTTCTGTTTTTCCTTCATCTGAATACCTTTTATGTCTTTTTCTTGCCAAATGATAAAACCTCTAGTAGAACGTCGAATCGAGGTGGTGGGAGCTCGTGTCCTTGTCAGTTTCCCGTCTGTGGGGAGGGCGGGGAGCAGCACACACAGACTTTGCCCATTAACTACAATGTCAGCTGCGGGATTTTCCCAGCTCCCTTTTGTCAGCTTGAGGAAGTTCTTTCTATTCCTCATCTGTTGAGATTTATTTTGTCTTATTTGGTTTTGTTTTACCATGAAAGGGTAGTGGATACTTTCAAATGCTTTTTCTGGATCCATTGATAACACCATGTGCTTTTTGGTTTTTTATTCTATTGATGTGATTTATTACATTAATTGGTATTAGGATGTTGGAACAACCTGCGTTCCTGAGATAAATCCCACGTGGTCATGGTAAACGATTATTTTACTACGTTGCTGGATTCAGCTTACTAAGTGTTTTGTTGAGGATTTTGTGTCCATTATCTTAAGATACTATGAAATTGGATGCTGAGTCCACAGGTCACTCCTAGGGGCTTGGCAGAGAGTGGATGGCACCCATGGGGCACACATGAAGGGAGAGACCCAAGGTGGGGAGCTGGAGCCCAGACTGCAGAGGGTGGGGGTGTGAGGCAGGGAGACCCCGGCCGTCCCCAGAGCCAAGGGAGGGGACCTCCCAGGAGAGGGGGTGGAGGCAGCCAGAGGCCAGGTGGGACCCGGGGGGATGGAGGGGACGCAGAAAGAAGAGTCCGCAGGGCAGGATCAGGAAGAGAGTGAGGAGCTGTTCAGGGGGTAAGGGGTCAGAGGAGCAGGGAGGCTGCACACACCCGGGGCCCAGCCACCCACACAGAAGGCCCGCAGGCCGCCCGCCTGACACAGCGAAGCCCCATAGACCCTGCAGAGGACAGAGACGGCAGGGGAGGGGGCGCGAATGAAGGACACGCTTGCTCATGTCTGCATGTGATTATGGAGCCAGGGAAGGAGCAGATCATCAGAGGTGCGGGCCCCGGAGGTGAGTAGGGGGAAGGACACACTTGCCTGCAGCAGACTGGGACCCTGAACCACCAAATCTGTGTGAGAAGGGGTGAGTAAGAGGAGTTTCAGAAACAAAGGGGCAGCGTCTACGGCAGTCACGTGTTCCCAGATAGAGTATTTATCCTGACCCTGTCGGGCCCCGGGCCGCCCATGCCAGTCTTAGAGCAACACCTCCACATTAAGCTCTGGTCACACTATTGGCACCTAACTCTCCCTGCAAACTGACACACACTCGATCTGTGGGTACAGAGTGAGTCCTCCTTCAACATGGCTCAACCACCTCTGTTAGGTCACCCGAAAAAAAATCACTGCTACACACTTGCATTTCCATTTTCCAGGCTATATTTCCCCCTGCTCTGCTGAGACAGAAGCGGGGAGCTCTGAGGAGTTACAAGTATTTACACCCAGTGACGTGAACTTGTCTCATGATATACAAATCAACACAGTGATGTGACTGTCTCATGATATACAAATCAACACAGTGACATGACTGTGTGGAAGGATACATGTACATTGAATAAATATGCAGCTGTTAGCGTCAGCCACACGCGTGCTCATTTACACATACATATACAGAGAGAGAGCGTGTTGTTTCCAGAGTATAAATAGGCTAGGCACTTAAATATTTCCCGGGAGGGGATGGAAGATGGCGCTCCCGCTCGCAGTCTATCCGCTGAAATACTGGCTGCAGTTGGGGTCGCCCCTGACCTCCACGGACCCCGGGATCTTGTCCTTGCTCCAAGGGTAGACGCACCAGCAGAGCCCTGGCTCGCCATCCATCGACGTCTCGCACTGCAGAGGCAAGACGCACAAGGTCACGGTCAGAGTTGCCCCCGTGAAGCTGGGAGGAGGCGGAGCTCCACACGCCCGAGAGCCTGGCCATGGGCACACCAGCCAGCCAGGCCATGACCATGACCTGGGGCAGGCCCAATACCCTTCCACCCAGCCCTCCCTGCAGAACGGAGACGGAGACCAAGCGAGCATCGCTGAGGACGCCCTGCGTGTGTGAAACGGCTCGGTGTGTGCATGGCTGTCTGCTCTGTGGTCCCAACAGCGGGCCACTGAGCCCAGGAGAACGCCCCATGCGTGGCCGCCATTCCCTTGGACTCCTGGAAAATTCCCCATCAGGAAAGCACTGCCTGGTCCTCAGTTTCCCCTGCCTCCACCCCCCAAGAGCCTGCATTTCACTAGGTCCTAAAGAGCTCCTGAAAATCAACTGAAAGGCAGTGCGAGATGTCCACGTGGACACCCGCCTCCCTAAGTAGGACCTCCCCCCATGTACACAGGGGACAGATCTGGAGCCCGAGGGGCCGGCCCCCACCTGCTCAGGCTTGACCCAGAGCCCCTGGCCGAGTGTGGAGGCCCCCACTGGCCATGACCAGGAGCTGGTCCTCAGGCTCCCGAGGTCTGGCTGCCCCTAATCCCGAGGTGTGGCCTTCCCTAATACAGTGGGCTACAGACCCCCTGGTGAGGAGAGTGGGCTCTGCAGGGCTGCCCCCACGACAGTGCCCCCGGCAAGGTGCGCACCTGTTTGCTGTGATAGAATCCATTCTTGCTGCAGTTGGGCAGATAGAACCTGTAGGGCTGTCCGGACGTCCGCCGCTCCTCGGCCAGACGGTCCAGCACTTTGTGCAGGTGCTGATAGCAGGGCCCCTGGAAGAGCGAGGGAAGGGGGGTGAACTGATGGGAGGTTCCCAGGGGGGTGGGGGGGCAGGCCTGCTCTCCCATGGAGGTGTCTCTCTGAGTTGTCAGAAGGAAGGATGGGGTGCACGCCTGCCCTTCCTGAACGCCAGCCACACCCCTGTGGGGAGACATGAGCTCCCCCATCCCCATGGCCTCTCCCCCAGTCCTCTGCCCCATGGGGGCTTCGCAGCTCTTCCCACAGCAGAGAGTTCTAGACTGTGAATGCCTTTCCTTTATTTCGTTATTTCACAGACGCCAGATCAAGCCAGGTCGAAGCCATCCAGCCGGCGCCTGGAGAGGAGACTGAACTTGTCTCCACATGCCATCATTTCCAGATGAGACTCTGAAGCGTCTGGGAAATGGGTCAGAACCTCCACTTTTCTGGGGGTGCCTGGTGGCCAGAGAAACGTTCTCGCTCTTTTCCACACCCCAGCCCTGCGCGCCAACTCTGATTCTTGGTCGCCCTCACGTGGTAGAATGAAAAACGGCCATCAAATCCGAAGGGACTGGCCAGTCTGAGTGCAGTGGGGACAGTTTCCGCGTGGGAAGATAAACTAGCTCCCAGGACGGACAGCAGTGACCCTGGCAGAACTGACATCGCAGAACCATAACGTGGCCAGGATCATAAATGTTATACTATGCACATTGGACCGCCGTTTCTAAACAGGGACAGGCATCAAGTCCTGCGCTGGGCTCCAGGGCCCAGTGATGAACGCCTGCCTGACCTGCCCGGCAGGCTTCTCGGCTCAAAGTTCTTGCGGGAAAACCAGGCAAAGCTACAGTCTACCTGCCTTGGGAGGCAAAGTGCTGATTCCCGGGGCTCCGGGCTGCGGGGAGCCCACCCACCCGGCCAGACACCCGCCCGGCCTCACCTGCGACGCATCCACCTGCTTCTCGGCGTTCACGTAGTTACCGATGGCCTTCCAGAGAATGGGTGTGTCGTCGGTCGAAGGCGCCATCAAGTGGAAGTTCTCCAGGAGCGCCTCCTGGGTCATGTCGGTGCTCTCAGAGGATGACATCACATCTGGAAAGGTCAGGACCCAGACTGTGAGCGCCCCCGGAGCCTCTGTGCGCACTCCCTCAAGTGGACCCAGGCGTGGACCCAAGGGCAGTCGAGTTGACCTGGGATTTTGCCCACTTCCTCTTTAAAGGTGGCTCAGACCCCTTGCAAGAATCTGAAGACCCAACAGCAATTCTGTGCTTTGAGGGTCTGGCAAGGGCCCCTGTGGTGTTGCTCCTGAAGCAGCAGGCGGGCAAAGCCACATGCACATTTGGATTTGGTGACGGATAGAGTCATAGAGAACTGGCTCTCATGCGGGGCTCCTGGGCCCTGACTCCTATTTTACTGACTCTGAAGTCAGGGAACCAGCAGGAAAAAGGGGGTCCCTCTTCGGAAGGGTCACGTGCCCCAGCAGATTTCGACCA
Source organism: Mungos mungo (assembly GCA_004023785.1). Lineage (NCBI taxonomy): Eukaryota > Metazoa > Chordata > Mammalia > Carnivora > Herpestidae > Mungos > Mungos mungo. Next base: position 9,839 of record PISW01009090.1, on the reverse strand, counting down.
GGGAGTGGGAGCGTGGGATTCCTCGGAGAGTCACAGAGGACGTGCAGCCACCCGCCCGATGGGGAGGTGGGGACAGGGGGTAGAGGAAGAGGTGTTTCCTCTGCTTCCCACTACAAATAAATCGCCGCTAAATTCAGGAAAGGTCTGATTGTCCTTGGAGGCGACATACACATCAAACACTGTTTTCTATGGCGGCGAATGTAAGCGAGGTTTACAGCCTGCGTTCACATTATGTTCTGTAAACACTCGGGCAGCACACTGTCTCCACAGGGGTTGGCTACAAAGCACATTCCAAACCCTTCCCCGGGGGTCCAGCAGGAGGGATGCCCACGCCAAGCCTCCCCAGAGGCTCCTGCCCTCTCCCCAACTCTCCCACTGGGCTGTGGGGGTTCTCCGGCCTCTCCTCCCCTCTCCTGGACCCCTCCCGCAGGACCACGTGGTGACAGAGCTTGTCTAGATGACCGAAGGTCCTTTCCCCTTGGAGCTCTGGACTTGGGTGGGTTTGCTCCACACCCGCCGCCTCTCCGGTAGAACCCTTCCCCCTTCTACCCTGCGTGTCGTACCTGTGTCACTGCCGGTGGGCACGCAGACACCCTGGCCATGGATGAGGGCTTGCAAGGGCCGCTCCTTCCCTGGCGGCACACGGCAGCTGAGCCCACTGGCACAGCGCGCACTGGCCACACCGCAGGCAGTGCCCTGGGACAGCGTGCACATTGGGCAGCAGCCGCAGTTGGTGGGCCGGGCGCTCTCGGTGCAGGAGGCAGGAACCGGTGGGCAGAGCTTCAGCTTCTCGGGGGAGCAGGGTGCACACCGCCATGGCTGGGGAGCTGGGGCGGTGCCCCCGAGCCGGACAGCCAGCAGGAGCAGAAGCGGCCAGGAGCAGGCAGCAGGGACCACACGCATGGTTGGGGAGGTGTGGTGGACGGACAGACGCCGGCGCTGGTGGGTCGGTGGTGGAGCGGCAGCTGGTGCTCACAGACGGAGGTGCCCTTGGGCAGAGGTAGCCGGTGCCTGTGCTTGGTGCTTGCTGGGAGCCTCGTGCGCCTTATAAAGGGCGCAGGGCCACTCCTCCCCATCATGGGGGTTAATGATTGTCAGCACTGCGTGCTTGAGGCTGGTGTTCAAAATAAGTTTGGAAAAAAACACACACACACGTTTGTTTTGCTCCTGTGCTCAAGGCCCTACGCAAACTGTGGGTGGAAGTAGGGCCACTGGCCCAGGTTTCCAAATGTGTTTGTCCTGTCATTACGGTTCCAACCTGGAGCCAAAGTGCAGCTCTAGCCAGGAACCCACAGCCAGACCCTACTTTGTTGAAGGGACATTCCCCCTGCCCACCCCCCAGCATGGTCATCCCCAGACTTGAAGGGAACAGAAGACATGCGCTGGGCAAGGTCAGCCTGCTGCCGGTTTTCAAACAGGGAAGCCAAGGCCCCTGGAGAAGGATCGAGGAGCCCTGGGCAGTTTTCAGGACGAAGCCCAGAACTGCTTCTCCGTCCCCAGGAAGGCCTCCAGCCCCCCGGCCCGTGCTCATCACAGCCTCTCCCATGAGAGAGCATGGAAGGGAAGGGACATCTTCCCCAGGGCTGGTGCCAAGCTGGTGAGAACTGGGCCTGCTTGTCCCCAGGACAAGCAGGTGCTCTGGTGGACACCCGGTCCCGGAAACCAGGCCGCCATTAACAACGAAGAGGTGTCTACATTTCCAGATACAGAAAATCCCTGAGATCAATGAAGGCTTGTAATTTAAGTATAACTTCCAAGAGACGGTACATATTGTGTGTAAAAAGTAAAACAAACAGATGTGTCCTGTGATTCTGAATTTATGGGATGCCTGGGGAAGAACAGAGAAGTCACTGGGATCAGCATCTGGTGTGGTGGGGCTGGGCGTGAAATCACTTCCCTGAGGGACTGGCCTCCCCTGCACATACATTTGCCTTTCTGGATTCGCCTTACTAGTAAACACTACACTATTCCATATAATCAGACATTTGCATTGCCATTCATGTTATCGACCTCAAGGGTAACCAAGTCACAATTAACGTACCACCGCCTCCTGTAGCCACTCGGCTGGGCCTGGGGCCCTGCGTCAGCGCCCTGGTCTTTGCCCTGCTCTAACCCTGGCCATGGCTCCAGCCACGATCAAAATAAGGTCGGCGGAAACACTGCAGTTCCAAGTTCAAGGTCGTGTTTGTCATTATTTTTACAGAGCAAAGCTCAGTGTCTGGGTGAGGAGCTGACCAAAGCTGTCGACTAAACGAACTTTATTTTTGATGTGGGTTCATAAGGGATTTCATTTCCTAAAGAAGAATTTGTGCTCTGAATTTTTTCTCACTTGCTCTACTCAGAATCTGTGTGTCCACCTGAGATGGTCCCTCAGAGATGCACGTGAAAGAGAGGGTCGTCTGGTAAATATTCAGGGCCCGCCTACTGTGTGCAGGCCAGTGCCAGCCCTGGACAGTCCACCCTGTTGTGCACTTGCCCAGTGAGGCCTCCACCCCCACTTCAGGTCTCACTTGTTCAACACATAACGGAAGTCGCTCTCCATGTAGATGAATTTCCCTAACATCAACTGCCACTGTGTGCCTCAGAGCCGCACTGAAAACACAAACAGCCGCCAAACCCAGAGAGAAGCTCTCCCCTTTTTTGGCCACGAGAACACAAACGCGGCGAGTCCTCCTGGGGGCCTGGGGGGCCGCCTGTCTGTCTGCTCTGGGGTTGTCTGTGAATCCCAGGCCTTCTGCCCCCCGGTGGGTGTCACGGCTCTGCCTGGCCTTCCACGTCCCCAAGTCCATGCCACCATAACTTCGGTGACTCCCAGTCAGGGGCCCACTTTGCCTAATCACCCCTACTGGGGAGAGGGGTGCAGGGTGGGCCGACAGGGAGCCCCTCCTCAGGTGTTATGCCCTCAGAGCCTCATCTGCCTCCCCTAACCCCTGATCCCTACTCCCTTCCCAGCACCTCCCAGCGCCTGTCTTGAGCTTCTGTCTGGCAGCCTGTCCATCCCCGAGCAGAGAGCACCAAGAGGGAGGGGGCCATCCCCAAGGTGTGCGCAGGTGTGGCGCCAAGTGCAGGACGGGCTACCCGATCACCATGCGCATCCCGGCTGGAAGGACGCCCCGTGAGGGCTGACTACAGCCTGGTCCTTGACGTGACCATTTTCGTGGGGAGTCCGGCCAACAGCAGGAGAGAGGGCACGGAGCCATGCGTGGTCACGTCCCACAGAAGGTGCCAGCCCAGGCAGGTCTGGGAGGAGAAGCAGGGCCTCCCAGACAGCAGAGGATGGGGTTGTGGTGCAGGCTAGTGGGTAAGGCAGGGCCGGGAGGAGGGCCCAGGGTCTCCTGCCTGGAGTCTGGAAAGACAGCAGGTGAATAGGAAAGAAAGGCCCGAACTGTTGTGCGATAAGCTCAGGCCCTGTTGTTAAGGCCGAGAGCCACCACGGGAGGGGTGAGGTAGGGCCAGCGATACTGGTCAGAAGAAAGTTCCAGAAAGGTCCAGGGCAGTAGGCCTGGAGACCAGAGGCCAGTGCTGAGACCCTCCTTCTGAGGGCTGGGCACCCCTGCCCGTCTGACATGTGACTATTGAACCCAGGAGCCCAGGGCCAGGGCAGCGGGGGCCAGGGGAATGGGGACCAGGGTTTCCTCTAGACCTGCTGTATGCAGCTGGTGCCAAGCTGTGCTCACCAACATTGCCAGAGGACCCTGCCCCAGATCTCACCATCTGGAGTGAAGCCCACTTTGGCCACATCACAGCTTGCAGACATCTGATGTCAGGGAGGGTCACAAACTCCATGTTCAGGGGCAATGGGGGGACGGGCAGGGTAGAAAGACAATTTGGGGGTACACATGGGAAGTGATCTGTGTGAACACATTCCGTCTACCAGGTAGGAAAGATCTTTAGCCTCATGAGTCCTGCCCACAGGGAGCTGCCCACTGCACCTGGCGGGAGGGTGGGCGGCAGGGTGACAGTCTCCGCCTGCATGGGGTGGCAAACCGATGCTCCCAGTTCAGAAAAGCGGAGCAGGTGGCCTGCGCCCCCAGGGTCAGGTGGGCATGAAGGGCACGGACCCCACATGTGGTCTTTGTCAGTCCCTTCCATATGCTGCACGTACATCGCCCCTTGGCTGCAGAAGCTGTGGGGACAGGGGTCCCCTGCTGCTTCTAGGACTCGGGGCATAGCCCATGGGCATGTCCGGGAAGCTCCCGGCCTCCCAGAAAGACGGTGGGCACCTTACATTTCCATGTCTTGGCCCACGTGCCACCTTCCTGGGCCTCAGTCTCCCCCACTGTGAGAGGGGCACTGCGAGCCCTGCACTATGGGGGCCGTGGCCCCCAGCCCGAGCCGCAGTGTCCAACCCTGCAGAGACGGGGGCATTGCTAGATGATGAAATCACACAGGCTTTTCCGTCACCCAGTCTGGCCTCCACACCACATGCCATTTACTCACCATCGGCCGGAAAGTTGGGCAATCCGAGCTCGCAAAACAATGCCAGGGTCAAGGGCAGTCAGACTTTCAAAGGGCAGGAATGTGGTAACCCAAAGTCCCCTCGAAGGGAAGCTGTTTTCAACCTTCGGGGGAAGAAACAAAAAATGTGCCGTGTTCCCAACCGACACCCAGTATGATGTAAATCTGTGCAAGCCCCAGCTGATGCCCTGCCCGAGTGTGAAGGGCACCGTCCAGACACCGAAGGCACACCCACTCCCCCGCTAACCCAGGCCGGGAGGTAGCCTGGCTCCTGTCATGTTCACACAGCCCAGACCCTAGACAGAGGCGCTCGCTGGTAGGCCTGAGGCCAGTGCCCCAGGGGCCCTGGGAAAAGACAGGGCTTTCTTGGGCAATGGAAGGCACCCAACCCACCTGTGCAGCCCGTGTGCTACTAGGGTACCAAGTGCCAGGCACATGCGCAGTGCCCAAACCTGTTCACTCCTGTGACCTTCTCCTGAACCCAAGTGTCACAGGTTAGACCACCCTGCGGCACCCGGGGCCTGGTGGAGATGCACATTCCCAGCCCCACCCAGACCCTGACTCTGGGCAAGAGCGCCCCGGGGACCGCAGTGCTTGCTCCAGCTTGAGCCTCAGGCTCAGAAAACACCCTCTGCTCTTGCCAAAAGTCAGCCTTGGAGAACCAGAGTACACAGCTGGGGAGGAGGCCACGGACAGGAAAGTCGGTGCGGCATGTGGGTGGGTGGGCTGTGTGGGGGACACACAGAACTCTGCAGGAGCCTACAGACAGTCTGCTCCACCTGGGCCAACCCCCCCCCACAGGTGGACTCCCACTGGGCCGCCCCCCCTCACAGGTGGACTCCCACGGGGCACTGGTTCTCTTCAGCACCCCGTGCACACCTGGGTCCCTGCACGGCCACCACAAGCCATGTTCACTGAGCATTGACGCGATTTCCTGCATCTCCTAGAAGGTCAGAAGCATCCGTGAGTCCAATGCGGAGCAAACACAGCACCAGACCAGCCCTGGGAACCTCCTGGTGGGGGCGGGGGGAGGGGGGTAATTCCAGCTCTGAGCCCTGGCCTGGGAATCTCTGCACCCACTCACCTAATGTGTCTACAACCGTGTCAGAACCTCCACAGCCAGGGTCCCCTCCCCAGCATGGAGGACCTGTCTACGGGCCGTGGGGCCTCCCCCACCCCCGGGCGGCAACAGCCTGAGTACTGGTGCGGCCAGACCTGAGGCGACACAGCCTCCCCAGCCCTCCGAGACCTGCCAGCAGAGGTGGACCACGTGCAGGAAGGTGGTGCTCTGCTGTATCACAGTCCGGTGCACCACGCGGGGGCGTTGCCCACGTCACAGCGCGGACGTCCCGGGGGCGTCTCCCCCACATAACGGCATGGATGTCCCGGGGGAGGGGCGTCCCCGCCCACATCACAGTGCGGACCTCACGAGGCCTCTCCCCCACGTCATGGTGCGGACCTCATGGGGCAGGGCGTCTCCCCCCGTCACGGCGTGGACAAGATGTTCGAACGTAAGTTAGTGTGGCCCTGGTCACACTGTGCACTCCACGAATGGCATCACGTGCTCGTCCCCACGTAGCATGGATGGTATATTGCTTTGGGCGATTCTAACAGGTGTTCGTTTTTACCTCCTGGTGCTAACTTGCGTCCCCAGATGACGTTCGATGTGGAGCAATTTTCATGTGCTTGGTTGCGATCTGTTTATCTTCTTTGGGAAATGTGACCAAGACCTTTGGCCATTTATTAATCAGGTTGTTTTCTTGTTTTTGAGTTTTAAGAGTTCTTGTAACATTTTAGGTAACAGTCCTTTATCAGATTCATCTTTTGTAAATATTTTCTCCCAATCTTTGGCTTTTCTTCTCATTCTCTTTCCATTTTCTTTCAAAGATCAGAAGTTTTTAATTTTACTTAAGTCCAGCTTCTGCATTTTTGCTTTTGTGGATCACACATTTGGTATTGAAAAACGCATCACCATACTCAAGGTGATCTGATGATCCCCATGTCATCTTCTAAGAGTTGATAGCTTTTCATTTTAAATTGAAGCCTGAGATCCATTTGATTTAATTTTCATGAAAGGTGTAAGGTCTGTGTCCAGTTTCATTTTGGGTTTTTTTTTGTTTGTTTGTTTGTTTGTTGCATGTGGACAGCCAGGTGTTCTGGCACCATTGGTTAAAAGACTTATCTCTGCATTGTATTTATGATTTTTGCTCCTTCATCCAAGACCAGTGAACTATATTTACTGTGGGTCTGTTTCTGGGCTCTCTAAACTGTTCCATTGCTCTGTTTGTCTATTAATTCAGCAACACCCCTCCCTGTGTTCTAGATGCATGTATTATAATTACCGTAGAGTTACTGTAGAGTCCTGAAGTCAGGCAGTGCCAGTCCTCTCTCTGTTCTTCAATATCGTGTTGGCTATTCTGGGGTCTTTTGCCTCTTTTTTTAAACTTTAGAATCAGTCTCTCAATATCTATAAAATAAATTACAGCAACTTTGATTGGGATTGCATTGAATATGTAGATCAAGTTGGGAGGACCTGACATCTTAACAATGTTGAGTGTTCCTATCCATGAACATGGGATACCTCTCCATTTACTCACTTCTTATTTGATATCATCCATCAGAGTTTTGTGGTTTTTTCATATAGATCTTGTACATGTTTTGTTATATTTATATACATGTATTTCATTTTGGGGGTGCTAATGAAATGGTGTGTTTTAAATTTCAAATTCCACTTATTCATTGCTGGTGTATTCAAAAAGGATTGACTATATCCTTGTATCCTGCAACCTTGCTCTAATCACTTATTAGTTCCAGGAGTTCTTTTGTTGATCCTTTTTGTCATCTGCAAAGATGATTTTATTTATTCCTTTCCAATCAGTATACATTTTATTTCCTTCCCTTGTCTTATTGCATTAGTGAAGACTCCCAGCATGATGGTAGAAAGCCTTGGTGAGAGGGGACATCCTTGCCTTGTTTTGATCTCAATGGGAAAGTTTCGAGATTCTCACCATTAACTGTGTGTTAACTTAGATTTTTGTTTTGTTTTGTTTTTTAATTTGAGAGAGAGCATGCAAGTGGGGAAGAGGGGCACAGGGATGGACATACAGAGAGAGAGAGAGAGACAGAGACAGAGACAGAGACAGAGACAGAGACAGAGAATAATCTTAAGTAGGTTTATGCTCTGCTCAGAGCCCAATGCAGGGCTTAATCCCACAACACTGGGATCATGACCTGTGCCAAAACCATGAGTAAGACACTCAACCAATTGAACCATGCAGGTGCCTTTTAGTTTAGGTTTGTATAGGTATTCTTTATCAAATTGAGGGATTTCTCCTGCATTTGTAGTTTACTGAGTTTTTATCATTAATGGGTATTGGATTTTGTCACTTTTTCTGCCTCTATTGATATGATGGTGTGATATTTCTTTAGCTTGATGCAATGGGTTACATTAGATGATTTTCAAATCTTTTTTTAAAGTTTATTTAGAGAGAGTGTGTGCACACAAGAAGGAGAGGGACAGAGAGGGAGAGAGAATCCCAAGCAGGCTCTGTGCTATCAGCACAAAGCCTGACATGGGGCTCAAACTCATGAACCCATGAGATCATGACCTGGGCTGAAATCAAGAGTCAGACACTTAACCGACTGAGCCACCCAGGTGCCCCAGTATAATGTCTTCTTAAATATTCAGTAGGATTCACCAGTGAACCTGGCACTCTCCATTTTAGAAGGCATTTTGACAGTTTATCTTTACAAATTTGAATACTTTTAAAGCAGTACTTGTGCTACAATATTTTGCACTTATTTGATTACTAATGAAGTTTACAGGTTTTTTCTTTTCTGTGTTGTTTTACAAAAAGTACCAGTCATTTGCCTCTTATTTACACCCTGGGGTCAAATGCAACTTTGAGCATATTGATTGTGTAGAATCTGTTCTAGGAATATACGTGTTGGATATGAGATAGTAAAGTCAGTGGGACACAGGGCTAGATAGGAATGGGGCTTAGACGGAAAGTGTATTATACTCCGGATCCTAGAGACAGAGACATGGCACGCCACATGGGGCCACAGGGAGGCCCCAGTGTCATCGGGAGGAGGAGAGAGCGAAGCTTGCAGTCCTTATGGGGCTTTCCACAGGAAACTGCAGAGCAGAGCAGGGGGAGTGGCTTAGGCTTGGCTACCTTGAATAATTCCAATGGGCTGTAAGCTGTAGGGTGTCCCCAGTTGCCTGGCACCTGGCCCTGGAGTGACAAAGCCAGAGAGAATTGTCCCCTGGGGATTCCCTGCATGTGGTCATAAAGCCCAGCGTGTGGCTCTCACTGCCCCTGGCTGTCTGCATGTCTTCTCCAAAGTCCACAGCTTCAGAGTAACAAGAGCCAGGCTCTGAGCTGGGCTGTCCAACACCCAGAGGACTATTTGCACCTGTGACGAAGGCTTCGGTGTGGCAGGCCAGCAGTCACGTGGGTATCCACAACTCAGACTTGAGTCACGCCCGAATTCAGCTTCGGCACAGTGAAAGGCGTCCAGTTCTGGGCACCGCACAAAAAATGTGCTGGGCCCTCGGTGCAGACCAGGAGCAGAGTGTGGGGCCACCTCCTCCACAGACTGTCCAGACCCCCACTCTTCTCCCCAGAGGGCTGCCAGTGCAGCAATGAAGGGTGCTGGTGACCGGTGACGCCTGTGTGCCAGACTGACATGACCCCAAACACACTCTGCAGGTTTTGAAATTGTTTTTGGTCACAAACACAAAAGAGCCTTTTGCTGCACTCAGAGCACTGTGCCCAAGTGCCAGGAGGTCAGGGCACCGTTGGGAGCCAGGAGGACAGAGGACACTCCATGGCTTGACACAGTGAGGAAACATCAGGGCACTGGGTTGTCAAGGCAGCCCCACCTGATTCACTCCAGGACTTTGAACAAACTCTTCCCTTCTGTGGCCCTCACATTCTGCATTGGGAAAATGATGGCCTGTACAAGGTGAGATTTTTTTTAAATTATTGCTTACTAATTATATATTACCGTTAGAAAAAATGAAATGGATTTCAGTGATGTTAAAATTCACCCATCATCCTACCACTAGGTCCTACCAACATTGACATTTCTGTGAATCCACAAAACTGAATCTTTCTCAGTTCCTACAAGGCTGACCTGGTGTGGAGAACGGAACTGTGGCAGAGGCTGGTCAGGTAGGCCGTGGCCTCTGCCTGCCCCACCCCCACCCCTCAGTCCCACTCTGGGAAATGCTTGTGGGGGTGAAGGGTGAAGGTGGGTGGGGTGGGATGGGGTGCCGAGAAGGGGTGAAGGGGATTAAGGGAGTGTGGTAGAGGGGGTAGAGGGGGTAAGGGGTGAGGTGGGCTGGGGTGGAGGGAGTGAAAGGGAGTGGGGGT
>PISW01009089.1:0-65252 GCA_004023785.1 Mungos mungo | reverse complement strand
GATTAAAGCACCTTACACTAAGAATTAGTCACTGTAAACAATTTCTATTTTCTGAGGTCATGTTACTGCTTGATCAATAAAAAGAGACACTGCAGCAGACAGAGCAGAGATGCTGCCGGGTGCCCAAGAAAGAAACACGTGGCTCTCTCACCTCTCTCTCGTGGCAACACCGTCCATCCTTCGGGGACCCCTGGACCTGCTGGAGCCAGACTCCGGCACGACTCGCCCTCTCCTATAGCATTTCCAGCTTCATCCTCCCTCAACTGTTTGGTATCTTAGCAGCCATGAGCCTGCCTGTCTTCCTTCTTATCTCTCTGGCTTCTCCTGTAATGTATGAGTTCCCATTTTCCAGATGAGAAAACTGATACTCCTAAAGGTTAGGAGGTTTGCTGAGCTCTCTCAACTGGTAAATGGTGACACTAGGCCTCTGCCACAGGCCACCGACTCAGTCTTCTGTGCCTTGGAGATTCTCAGGGTCTGGAGAGGATCCGAGCTCACCAGCAAGGAAGGGCTCCTGGCCCAGGTCGCATCCCCAGCACCAGCCGGCCCGGGCACCGGTGGGCTTGTGCAGACTTAAGGAGCTGGTGCCCCTGAATGTTGGGAGGTGACGACACGGAAATGAATGACGAGTGGATGACGTATCTCAGAGCTGGAAGGAGCCTCGGAGTTTGTCACTCAGCAACCCCCCACCAACCAGGGCACTGTTGAGGGTAGAGGTTCTGGAGGCTGCCTGCCAGGCCTGGGCTGCTCGGAAAGCTCGCTCTGCGGGGGGAGGGAGCATCAGCTGGACCTGGCCAGAGGGCAGCGCCAGCAGCCACAGGCGGAGCAGCAGCTGCGGGTCTGCCTTGGGGACCGGGCACACTCCTCCTGGACTCAGCGTCTGTTTCCTCTGGTCTCGGTAACAGGTGACCACAGGCCGTGGGGCTGGCAACAACGTAAGTTTGTTCTCTCAACTGCGGGAGGCAGAAGACTGAAATCGAGGTGTCGGTGGACCACACTTGCTCTGGGGGCTGTAGGGGACAGTCTGTCTTTTGCCTCTTCCTGCACTGGTGGCTGCTGGTGTTCCTTGGTTCATGGACGTATCGCTCCGAGCTCTGGTCACACTGCCACCTCCTCTTCTGTCTTCGTGTCATATATACACATTTAAGTAGGCTCCATGCCCAGTGTGGGGCCTGAACTCGTGACCCTGAGGCTGGCGTCACATGCTCTACTGACCGAGCCGGCCCGGCGCCCGGGTCTTTGTGGCTTGCTCCCTTCTGGCTGGGTCTCATCACACCTGCGAGGACTTGTAGGGCCCACTCCGATAATCTAGGACAATCTCTCCGTCTCAAGATCCTTAATTTAGCTACATTGGCAAGGTCTTTGCCATATAAGGTAATATCCACAGATTCCAGGGATCAGGACCTGAGATCCTGGGGGCCACTGTGCAGCTAACTTGCCCACATACACCAACTTAAGTGACAAAATCATTGACAAAGTCATCAAGAAAGTGTGGCTAATATTTGCAGTCCATTTATACTGGCTGTTTTTGCAGTTTTTACCACTTGCTGGTAATGGATTTAATTTTATCTTGAGGTCAATGCACTAGGCGTAGTCAACCGTGACTGAGCACCTTTCTGTTGCTCAATATGGAGGAGCCTTGTAGGAACCTGAAAGGGAAGCGGCCGCGCAGAGAGGGGGTTCACACCGCCCAAGACCGGCCCTGCCCTCCGGCACTTCCCCTGTCGCGACCGTGACTCTGCGGATGGCTCCTCCTGCCCCTTAGCTCCCGTCAAACAGGAAAGCAGCTGTCACGGTTGCATTTGGCAAATATTTGTTAACAGGGAATTTGATTCCAGGTCAAAGACAAGGGCAGCATTGAAAGAGTGAAGCCCTCAAAGGCCGAACCTTCCCTGATTAATAAATCCCTGACCTCACACATGGAACGCGCTGAGTTGTTAGAACACGATTCTGTACCGGCGGGCGTAACCTCAGACATGAGCTGTCCCGGGCTGGCCTTCTGAGTCAGCCCGAGTCCCACCTACATGCCCGCCCCTGGGGCTGCTGGACTCAAAGCCTCTTTTCACGAAGAGAGCTGGAAAACCGATGCCTTGATATCCAAGCTCGGAGGGATCATTGGTGTGCTTGAATATTAATAGGCAGGAAGTGGTTTCTGTAGCCTGGGAAGCCTCGGAGAGACCGTGTTAGAGCATTCGAGTCCGGGCCTACAGCAGGCAGGCACGCACACAGGTGATTTATAGATCGAATGAGTCAAGAAGAAAAAGTAGAATTGAATAATATAAAATTTTTACTCATTAAAACTTGTGGGATACAACACAATGGTATTTCGAGAGAAAACCACAGCCTTATATGCTTAAATAAGAAAAGAAGAAGGGCTAGAGATTAAGGAGCCACGGGGGCGCCGGGCCGGCTCTGCCGGTGGACCGCGTGCTGCGGGCTCTGTAAGCTCAGGCCGCACGCGCGGCAGAGAGACGGCTTAAAGAGAAAGTGAGGGGTTATGCGCTAACACTGTGTAGTCAGAAGAGAACACGTTACACCCAGAGAAAGTACAAAGGACAAATGGAAAGCAGAAATTAATAAAGATAAAATGAGAGGGGAGTGGGGGGGCTCAGTCAGGTGGACGTCTGACTTCGGCTCAGGTCATGATATTGCAGGACGTGGGTTTGAGTCCCGAGTCGGGTTCTGTGTTGACAGCTCAGAGCCTGGAGCTGCTTCGGATTCTGTCTCCCTCTCTCTCTGCCCCTCTCCCACTCATGCTCTGTCTCTCTCTCTCTCTCTCTCAAAAATAAATAAACATTTTAAAAGTTTAAAAAAGTAAAGGTAAAGTGAGATCAATAAAGCCAAGAAATAGTTCTTTGAAAAAACTAGTAAAAATTAAAAAAGGCAAAACCCTAGCCTGCCTAATTAAGAATAAAAGAGAAATGAGGAATTAAGTATCAGAAAATACAAGGTAGAAACGACCACAGATGTTACAGGGTTAAAATAGTAAGAAAATGCCATCAACAAATTTGTGTCAATAATTTTGAAAGCTTGTACAAAACTAATTAATCCCTAGAAACCATAACATCATGAATACCCAAGAAGAAATAGAAAATGAATAGCTCCATAACTAGTAAAGAAATTGGGGAGCACCCGGGTGGCTCAGTCAGTTAGGTGTCCGACTCTTGATTTCAGCTCAGGACAGCTCTCACGGTTTGTGAGATCGAGCCCCAAGCCCGGCTCAGTGCTGACAGTGCAGAGCCTGCTTAAGATCTCTCCCTCTCTCTCTGCCCCTTCCCGGCTCGCCCTCTCTCAAAATAAATAAATATAAAATACAAAGAAATTGAAGCAAGCGCAAGTATCTTTACAGGCGAGTTCTATTAAATTGTCAACGCGTCATTTCAGTTTTACACAAATTCTTTCACACAGGGAGAAAGGCTGAAAATCCAAGACCCAAGTAAGCACCTCAAGAAGCTTGAAAAGAAACAGTAGACTAAATCCAAAGAAGGTAAAAGAAAGGGAACAGAATGGAAGAATCAGCAAAGCTACAAGTCTCAGCGCTGGTGAAACTGATGGTAGCAAGAGAAGCACAGGAAACATGGTCAAGAGGGAGGAGAAGGGGCGCCTGGGTGGCTCCGTCGGTTAAGCGTCCGGCTTCGGCTCAGGTCATGATCTCACGGTTCGTGGGTTCGAGCCCCACGTCGGGCTCTGTGCTGACAGCTAGCTCGGAGCCTGGAGCCTGCTTCTGGTTCTGTGTCTCCCTCTCTCTCTGACCCTCCCTTGCTTGCGTTGTCTCTCTCTGTCTCTCAAAAATAAATAAAACATTAAAAAATAAAACATTTTAATAAAAAAAAAAGAGGGAGGAGAAGACATCAGCAGAGACCCTTCAGACATTAAAGGAGCAACAAGAGCGTATCATGAACTTCATAACAACACATTTACATTTTTAGATGATATGGCAAATTTCTAGAAAAATATAACTTACCAAATTGGCATGAGAATAAATAGAAAGTTTAGATAGTACCATACCAATGAAATTGAACCTGCAATTCAAACCCCAAAAGAAAACTTGAGACCCTGAGGATTTCACTAGATGTTCTCCCAAGCATTTAAAAAGAAATACACGAATTCCACACAAACTCTTCTATAGGAAATAAATAGAGGAGACACACATGCTTGTTTGGTTGGACACCGTATGCAGCCTCTTCCCCAAGTCTGAGAGGGCATTATGAGAAAAAAAACATTATCACCTGCCAATATTATGTTGCTCAGGAACATAGATAAAAATAATTCTAAAGAAGATATTAGTAAGCCAAATCCCGTGATGACTGAAAAGATAAGACAGCACAACTAGGCTGAGTTTATCTAGGAATGTGAGCTTGGTTTAACATTCAAAAATCAGTCCACGTAATTCACCAAAGTAGCAGAATACAGGAGATAATAGTCCTATAAACACCCCAATACCCGCAGAAAAACAATTGATTCAATATTCCTATCAAACTAGGAATAGACTGGAATCTTCTTGATCTGTTAAGAATACCTAAACAAATCCGCAGCAAACACTGTCATCCCTAAGTTTACAATGTTTCCAGCTTTCTCTTCGCCGTCAGGAAAACACAAAGGCACCCACTTTTGCTGCTTTGACTCAACATTGCCCTGGAGCTCCTGGTAAGTGCAGGAAGAAAAGAGAAATAAAAGACAGAAGGATTGAGGGGCGCCTCAGTTGGTTGAGTATCTGACTTCAGCTTGGGTCTTGATCTTGAGGTTTGTGAGTTCGAGCCCTGCATCGGGCTCTGTGCTGACAGCTCAGAGCCTGGAGCCTGCTTCGAATTCTGCACCCGCACTCTGCTCTCTCGTTTTCTCTCTCTCTCTCTCTCTCTCTCTCTCTCTCTCTCTCTCTCTCTCAAAAACAAATAAACACTTAAAAATACATAGAAGGATTGAGATGATACGTGCATAGAAAATCTAAATACCTGGATAATTATTAGACTTAATAATTTACTTTAGGGGCACCTGGGTGGCGCAGTCTGTTACCAATCTGACTCTTGGTTTTGCTCAGGCCATACTCTCATGGTTAGTGGGATCAAGCCCCGTGTGGGGCTCTGTCCTGACAGCAAGGAACCTGCTTGGGATTCTCTCTCTCCCTCTCTCTCTGCCCCTTTCCTGCTCACCTGTGCACTGGCGCGCTCTCTCTCTCTCTCTCTCTCTCTCAAAGTAAATAAACTTAAGAAAAATGAATGACTTTACTAAGGTTGCTGGGCATAAGATCAAAGTATGAAAAAGAATTGTATTTCTGTAAAGTAGACACAGCAGCTACAAAATGTATTTTTGTAAATGATACTATTTACATATAGGATATACAAGGCAGCTACATAAAAACTAAAGAAAACTATAAGAAATCAAAGAATAGGGGCACCTGAAGGGCTCAGTTGGTAGAGCATATGACTTTCACTCTCAGGGTTGTGGGTTCAAGCCCCACACTGAGTGTAGAGATTAGTTAAAAATAACATCTTAAAAAAAAAAGAAATGAAAGATAAATAAAAGGTGGAATATGCCGTGTTTTTGCCTCAGAAGAGTCATCATTATAACGTACTGATTCTTCTAGAGAATTGACGTGTATGTGCATGTGGCCCCCAGACACCTGCCAGAAGGG
Organism: Mungos mungo; assembly: GCA_004023785.1. Classification (NCBI taxonomy): domain Eukaryota; kingdom Metazoa; phylum Chordata; class Mammalia; order Carnivora; family Herpestidae; genus Mungos; species Mungos mungo. The sequence goes on along the minus strand of PISW01009089.1, from coordinate 59,620 downwards.
GTGCGTGCACATATGTTACACGTCTGTGTGGCTTGACGAGCTGATTCTAAATTTCTACGAAAATGTGAAGGACCAAGAATATCCAAAGGCTTTTTTTTATTATAAAGCCAGCTTTTATTTATTTTTTTGAAATTTTTCTTTATTTTGAGAGAGTAGGCGGGGGAGAGAGAGAGAGAGAAAGCAGGGGAGAGGCAGAGAGAGGGGGAGAGGGAGAAAATCCCAAGCAGCCTCCATGCTGTCAGCACAGAGCCGGATGCAGGGTTTGATCTCATGAACTGTGAGATCATGACCTGAGCCAAAATCAAGAGTCGGATGCTCAACCAACTGAGCCACACAGGCATCCCTTATTTATTTTTTAAAATTCTTATTTGAGAGAGAGAAAGAGAGAGAGCACTAACTGGGGAAAGAGGCAGAGGGAAAGAGCAAGAGAGAGAACCTTAAGCAGGCCCCACCCTCAGTGTGGAGCCCTAGATGGGGCTCAGTCCCACAACCCTGGGATCGTGACATGGGCCAAATGGAGAGTCAGACACTCACCTGACTGAGCCACTCAGGCACCCTTCCAAAAAATTTTAATTTACTTAATTAATAAATAATCTTCTTATTTATTTAATTAACTAATTAATTAATTTTAAAATGTTTTATTTTTGAGAGAGAGAGAGAACACATGGGAACCAGGGGGAGGGCAAAGAAAGAAAAAGAGAGAGACAGAGAGAGAGAAAGAAAATCCTAAGCAGGATTCTCTAAGCCCTGACAATGTAGGGCTCAGTCTTACAAGCCATGAGACCATGGCCTGAGCCCAAATCAAGAGTCGGTTGCTCATCTGACTGAGCCATCCAGGCAACCCACCAATTTTTTTTAAAGCAGATGAACAAAGGAAGAGAAGGGCCTCGGTGGAGGCCAAGCCTTACTCTACAGGCTGGTAAGGAAGGCGCGGCGCCGGGCGTGTGTGAGCGCAGGGAGAGCCCAGCGCAACCGCAGAATGCAAGAAGACCAACGCAGGTGTAGACGCCTGATTTTCAACAACGGGGCTCTTGTAGAGTGATGGGAAAGGACAGTCTTTTAAATAAATGGTTCTGGAACAGGAGATATTCCCGCAGGAAAGAAAAGAGAAAACAACTTGATCCTTAATTTATACCATATACAAAAATTGTGAAATAAAAAATATAAAGCCTATAGAATATAAGGAATATAGTATCTTCAGGAATTTAGGGTAGCAAAAATTTATTAACTAGGCATAAAAGTAACCCTGAGGAAAAAATTGATAAATTTAATTGACAGGAAAAAAATCAAGAACTTTTGTTCGCCATAAGGCCTCATTCAAAGAGTAAACAAAGGAATGAGAACAAGCAAATATCCAAGCGAAGATGTTTGTAACGCATGTAACTGGCAAAGGCTCGTATTAAGAATATTTATAGAACTTCCACAATATTTAAGAAAAAGCCAAACGAAAATTAGAGGCTTGAAAAAGCACCTCACAAAAAGACTGACATTGGCCAGTGAACATATGTAAAAGACATTTAGTTTGTCAGCAACCAGGAAAATGCAAATTAAAGGCATTTTATATTAAAGGCGTCATAAAGAAACGGAAAAGGCATGTACAAACTCGAAGAAGGTAACTTCGTGCACGTAACTGACACATGACTAGTGTTGTCTTGAAGATATCGGGAATTCTTGTAAGTCATCAGGAACTAGCAGACAACACAAGGCAGAGTAACAATCCATCGCATGTGGACGTGCGGTTTTATTGGTCCCTCCGTCAGTTGGTGGACATTTGGGTTTTTCCACTTTCGAGTGTTAAAAAACAAGACTGCTATCACATTCCCGGGCATGACTTTATGTGGACATACGTTTTAATTTCTCTTCATTGCTGGGTAGTGGGATTGCTGGGTCATGTGATAACTCGGTTTAACCTTTCCAGGGACTGCAAGCCTGTTTTCCAGAGGCGCCTGCCGTTCTATGTCCCCTCCGGCAGCGTGTGTGTGGGGTCTCCACGGTCCCCACCTCCTCGCCAACATCTGTTATTCTAGGCCTTGTTTTTATTGTAGCCCCTTGCACGAGGGTCCGGGGCCGAGGTAACCAAGTATATACCGCAGCGCCGCAGACTCGGGGCTGCAAGCAACGGACAGGCCCGCCCCCGCGGGGGTTCGCCCCGCCTCCTCCGGCTCCGGCGGCGGCAGCGTGCTCGCTCCCGGCGCCACCACTGGGTCCCTGCTGGTGTCTTCTCGAGGCCCGCACCTCCGCGTGTGTCTCCTGAGCCGCCCCCGCCTCCCCTTCCCGGAGCCGCGTGCGGGTGCGTTCAGGGTCCGCGCAGAGACCGCCGCCTGCGCGCCTCCTCTTCCGGTCCTTCGTCCTCTTTGCCGCCACATAAGGTAACACTCACAGGCTGCAGGGATTTGATGTGCTGTCTTTTGGGGTGTCACTCTTTGGCCTAGCACATCATCCCACCGGGTGTGAAGTTGTACCTCATGTGGCTTGGGTTTGGATTTTCCGGATGGCTAGTGGTGCTGAGCATCTTATCTTGTACTTCTTAGCCACTTGGATGTTTCTTTATTTAAAAAAATTTTTTTAATGTCTTATTTATTTTTGACACAGAGAGAGAGCATGAGAGGGGGAGGGGCAGAGAGAGAAGGAGACACAGAACCAGAGCAGGCTCCAGGCTCTGAGCTAGCTGTCAGCACAGAGCCTGACGAGGGGCTCGAACCCACGAACGTGAGATCTGACCTGAGCCGAAGTCGGAGGCTCAACCAACTGAGCCACCCAGGCGCCCCTGGATGTTTCCTTTAGAGCAATGTCCATACAGACACTTTGCCTAATTAAAAATTTTTTTTTAATTTTTTAATGCTTTTTAAATTTATTTTTCAGCACACAAAAGAGAGACAGAGCATGAGCTGGGGAGGGGCAGAGAGAGAGAGAGAGAGAGAGAGAGAGAGAGAGAGAGAGAGAGAGAGAGAGAGGGAGACACAGAATCTGAACCAGCTCCAGGCTTCTGAGCGGTCAGCACAGAGCCTGGCTCAGGCTCGAACTTGTGGACCACAAGATCATGACCTGGACCGAAGGCAGACACTCAACTGACTGAGCCACCCAGGTGCCCCTAAACTTTTTTTTTTTAATGTTTATTTATTTTTGAAGGAGAGAGGGACAGAGTGTGAGCAGGGAAGGGGCAGAGACAGAGGTTGAAACAGAATCTGAAACAGGCTCCAAACTGTGAGCTGTCAGCACAGAGCCCGACACGAGGCTCAAACTCACAAACCGTGAGATCATGACCTGAGCAGAAGTCCGCTGCTTAACCGACTGAGTCCCCCAGGTGTCCGCGCCCAATTTTTAAGTTGGCTACTTCTCTGTTTACTATTGGGCTGTAAGAGTTCGTTACACGGCAGTAACGCCAGGGAAGATGGGGCAGGAAGAGCCAGGACTCTGTCACCCGACCTCGACCCCAACGGGACTGTCGGAATCGTCTGCTGTAACTACTTCGGAGCTTTCAGTTTCCAGGCGAAGACTTGGGTGGGGAGCCCTGATTACTTGTAGGTGATTTGATCTGTGAGGAAGGGTGACAGCTGCCCATCCCCCAGCGTCCCTGTGCCCGACAGCAGGGAGCCCGGCGCATGTCCCGATAATGGCTGTGGGAGCCCAGGTCGGCAATACGGACATTGTTCTCCAACTATCAGGGACCTGAGTCCTGATCGTGGGGGCTGCTTGTGACCACCGAGTGCGGGCACCCGGGCGGCGCTCAGGGCTCAGACCCACCCGCTAGAGTGACCTCCAGGGAATGTAAAGACACAGATCCTGTTTGTTTGTTTTAATTTTTTGGTTTTGGTTTTTACCCTTCATTTTTCCCTCTTTCCCTTTTGGGAACCAGATAATTAAGAATTCAGACATTCAAAAGTAACCACATATCCAGGGGAATTTGGAAAAGTCACCGCATATGCCCAGAAAAAACCTGAGAAGACCTTACATTTACACCTCAGGCGGACCCTTACCACAAAAATACCTACAACAATGATTTTTAAAACGCTGGGGAAGGGAGATCATCTGATTTCCAGAGTTACCATGTTGTAAAATTCCAACATGTAGTTTTCAATGACAACAACAGTGAATCACAAGAGATATAAAAATACAGGGAAGTCTGGCCTAATCAGACAGAAACCTCACCGAAGGAAGGGCACCGGTGGACTTGCTAGGAAGACTCGGAAACAACGGTCTCAGAGACAATTCACAGGCAGGCGCCTGGGGCTCTGGCACTGAGCGTCCGACTTTTGATTTTGGCTCAAGTCTTGGTCTCGAGGCTCGTAGGGTTGAATTCTGCATCCGGCTCCGTGATAGCAGCACAGAGCCTGCTTGGGATCTCGCTCGCTCTCTCTGTGCCTCTCCACTGCTCACGTGCACTTGCTCTCTCTCTCTCTCTCTCAAAATAAATAAACTAAAAAAAAAGATAATTTGGGGCGCCTGGGTGGCTCAGTCAGTTAAGCATCCGACTTCAGTTCGGGTCATGATCTCGCAGTTCCTGGGTTCAGGCCCCACATCAGGCTCTGTGCTGACAGTTCGGAGCCTGGAGCCTGGTTTGGATTTCTCCCTTCTCTCTCTGCCCCTACCCTGCTCTCTCTCTCTCTCTCTCTTTTAAAAATGAATAAACATTAATAAAAAGATAATTCAAAAGAATCCATGGACAGAGTCAAGGAAATGATATACGACCGAAGTGGCAATATCCACGAATCGATGGAAAACAGGAAAAGAATCAAAAGGAAATTCTGAATCTGAACAGTATAATAACCAAAAGAAAAGATTTTAGGAAAGGGCTTCTAAAGTGAATTTGAGGGGTGCCTGGGGGGCTCAGGTGGTTGAGCGCCTGACTTTGGCTCAGGTCATGATCTCGCGGTTCGTGGGTTCGAGCCCCGTGTCAGGCGTTGTGCTGACAGCTCAGAGCCTGGAGCCTGTCTTCGGATTCTATCTCTTCTCCCCTCTCTGTCACTCCCCTGCTCACACTATCTCTATCAAGAAATAAATAGAAAACATTAAAAAGAATTTTTTAAAAAGTGAATTTGAGCAAGCAGAAGAAAGAATCAACAAACATGAAGATAGGATAGTGGAAATTATTCAGTCCGAGGAGCAGAAAGAAAAAGTTTGAAGAAACGAGCAGAACCTAAGGGACTGTGGGGTCTTGGAAGGACAAGGAGGGGGGCAAAGAGGGAACCAAGGGAGTCACGGTGACGGCCTCTCAGTCTGGACGGCAGACATGATGGAAACACTCAAAAGACTCTCACCAAGAAACATAATGAAAATTTCAAAACACAAACAGAATCTTGAAAGCAACAAGGGAGAAGCAAGTCATCATATACAGGGAATCCCAATAAGATTATTAGCAAATTTATCAGAAACCTCGGAGGCCAGGGTCTCCTGGGAGGCCCAGTCAGCTGGGCGTCCGACTCTTGATTTTGGCTCAGGTCATCTGCGCTGAGTGTGGGGCCTGCTTAAGATTCGCTCTCTCCATCTCTCTCTCTTTGCTTCTTCCCTTCTTTCTCTGTCTATAAAAACAAGCATACAGGGGCACCTGGGTGGCGCAGTTCCATAAACGTCTGACTTTGGCTCAGGTCATGATCTCACAGTTCGTGAGTTCAAGCCCCACATCAGGCTCTGTGCTGACAGCTTAGAGCCTGGAACCTGCTTTGGATTCTGTGTCTCCCTCTCTCTCTCTCTCTCTCTCTCTTTGCCCCTCCTCCATTCACACTCTGTCTCTCTGTCTCTTTCAAAAATAAATAAACATTAAGACAATTAAAAAAAAAACCATTAAATAACTAAATAACTAAATAAATACAAGCAAACAAAAATTCCTTGGAAGCCAGAGGGCAAGGAGTTGAGATATTTAAATGCTGAAGGAAAAAAAAAAACTGTCAAGCAAGAATCGTATATCTGGGAATACTGTCCTCAAAAAATGAAGGAGAAATTAAGATACTCCTTGACAGACCAGCTCCACAAGAAATGCTGAAGAGGGGTGCCTGGGGCCTCAGGCTCAGGTCATGATCTCGCAGTTCGTGGGTTCAAGCCGCGTGTCGGGCTCTGTGCTGGCAGCTCAGAGCCTGGAGCTGCTTCGGATTCTGTGGCTCCCTCTCTCTGCCCCTCCCCCTCTCATGATCTGACTCTCTCTGTCTCGCAAAAATAAATAAATATTAAAAAAAAAAACAACAACCCAATCCACTGTCTTAGAAGAACAAAACAAGCCTCTTCAGAAGCACTGGGACAATTCAGCCTGGAGGAGCCAGCGAGGCCGAAGTTACTGGCAGAAAGTTCAGATTTATCCGGTTTGGGGGATAACACAGACGTCTTCCTGTCTTGTTCTGTCAGGTTCCAAAGGAACCATCTCAGCCTGAAACTAGTGCCGAGCTGGCGGCGTCTGGGGTCCCGCCTCGTGTGAACACGGCGGGGCTCACCCCAGAAGGCCGCACCTCTTTACACGACTCACTGATCCGCTGCGGCCCCAGCTCCGTCACGAGTCTGTGGGGGCTGAGACCTCTGCTCCCCGCCTTTGCTTCAGCGCCTGCTGGGCGGATTTCTGCTTGGCCTTCTCCACCCTGCTGACAGGTGAACTTCGGATTTTTCTTTACACTGAGGTGGATCCGTGACTTGGGTTCTGAACACGTCGTGGCTCTGACGTTAGGCCTGGAGTCGTGGGCCCGCCGTGCCTCTGACTGGGCAGGGCTCTGTCCCGTCACTTTCAATCTGCAGGCGTCTCTCAGTCTGAAATGAGTCTCTTTAAAAAAATTTTTTTAAATGTTTTATTTATTTTTGAGACAGAGAGAGACAGCATGAGCAGGGGAGGGTCAGAAAGAGAGGGAGACACAGAATTCGAAGACAGGCCCCAGGCTCTGAGCTGTCGCACAGAGCCCGATGTGGGGCTTGAACCCACAAACCGTGAGATCATGACCTGAGCCAAAGCCGGACGCTTAACTGAGCCACCCAGGCGCCCCTGAAATGACTCTCTTGTACACAGCTTATACACGGGTCTTTTGTTGGGGGAAGGGGTGTCTTTTTGTTTTTTTAATCCGCTCTGTCACCCTGTATCTTTTGAATGAAGCATTCAGTGCATTTACATTCAAAGTAATTATTGATAGATATGTATTTATTGGTATTTTGTTACTTGCTTCATGGTTCATGGTTGTTTTTGTAATTCTTTGTTCCTTTCTTCCCTTGCTCTCTTCTCTCCTGATTAGTTGGCTTTTTTTCTAAGTGATATACTTGGATTCTTTTCTCTCTTCGTTGCACATCACTGGCTGCGGGTTCACGGTTACGACAGCAGTCTGTGTTAGCTTGGGAGCCCGTTCTTTCCTCCTCTCCCCACGCCTTTTAGGTCCATGCGGTCATATTTTATATCCTGTTATTTTATGCATCCCTTGACTGATTTTTACAGAAATATTTATTTTTACTGCTTTTGTGTTTTTTACTTTTCATGCTCTCACTTCTGGTCTTTCCATTCCACTCAGAGTCCTCTTTCACATTTCCTGTAGGACTTGTGTCGTGTCATGAACTCCCTTCATTTGTCTGCGAAATCCTCTCCCTCCTTCTATTCTGAATGACGGCCTTGACGTGGAAAGTACTCTTGGCCAAAAAATGTTCTGTTTCAGCTCGTTGAAAACGCCATGCCACTCCCTTCTGGCCTGCGATGTTTCTGCTGAAAAACCCACTGGTAGCCTTATGGGGTTTCCTTTGTATGTAACTCTTTTTTTTCCCACTTGGTCCTTTAAAATTTTTTATCACGTTTTGTCATTTTAATGACTGTATGTGTTGGTGTGGACCTCCTGGGGTTGAATTTTGGGGGGACCTCTGTTTCCCTTCCAGATTAGGTAAATTTTCAGCTATTATTTCTTCAGATAAATTTTCTATTCCATTCTCTCTGTTCTTCTTCCAAGATCCCTATAATACAAATGTTATTACACTTGATGGAGTCCCCAACTTCCGTAAGACTAGTCTCAATTTGCGTAATTCTTTTCCTCTCCTTTTTTCAACTGTGTTACAGAAAGTAACCAAGTCCGCTGTCTTCCAGGTTGTTAATTCATTCCTCGCCTTCATCTAGCCTGGTACTTATTCCATCAGATGGATTTTTAATTTCATTTCTCGTGTTCTTGATCTCTGATTGGTTCCTTATCTCTGTGTTAAGGCTCTCACTCATGTCCTCCATGATTTTCCCAAGTCCAGTGAGTATCTTTATGATCGTTACTTTACATTTCCTATCAAGTGTATCACTTGTATCCATTTCGTTTAGGTCTCTTGCTATGGTTTGGTCCTGTTTTTTCATTTCGACATATTTCTCTGTCTCCTCATTTAGTCTAACTCTGTGTCTGTCTGTGTGTTAGGAGGGCCAGCTACTCCTCTTGCTCTGAAGGACAGCAGCCTTATGAAGAGAAGGCCTGTAGTGCCGTGTCCCGCAGTGTCCCCCGTTCCTCGGGGCCTGCGCTTCAAGCAGCGTCTCCTCTGTGTATTGTGTATGTTCTGCTATTGAATCTTGGTCTCTTTTTTTCTTCAGTTCAACTGTCTGCGGAGGTTCTCTTTGCCTATTGTGGGAAGTGTTTGGTCCCCAGCAGGGGTGGGGTGTGTTCTAACAAGGTGTGCAATGGTCTGCTCGCAAAATGAGGTCTACTCCCGCAACCAACAGAACTGAGGTCCACAGAAGGTGCAGACTGGGAGATGTGGTGTTGGCGGGGCGTGTGCCTGTCTTCTGGGGGAGATGCCCACAGTGCTGGGACTAAGGGGAGTGTCACTGGAAGGGCAGATCCACTGAAGCTCAGGGGACACAGGGGAGTTGGTGTGGGCAAGTTAGGGGACATGTTGATGCTGCCCCAGATGGCTGTTGTTTATGCTGGGGGGCGGGGAAGGGAGCGGCACCTGCCAGCTTTGTTTCTGAAGGGTTCTCCCCATGATCTCGGTCTCTTAGGGCCACACTCTGGGTTGAGTAATTACGGTCTCTCCTGTCGGCCCTTGGCATGTTTCAAACTGCTGGTTGTACACTGTATCTGCACAGGGCTGGTTATGCTGTCTCTTTAAGGGCAGGGACTCCACTTCCTAACATCCTCTGAGCTCTCCCAAAGCCAAGTTCACCAATTTTTTAAATTCCAGGATTTAAGTCCATTGGTTTTAAGAACTCAATGAAATTCGGTCTCTCAGAGGCAAATATTATGGGGATTCATACTCCCCATTTCTAGGTTTCCTGGTGTGAAACTCGTTTTTCACCCTTTCCCCCAACGGCCCCCTCCCCATGACAGGTACACTCCACTCACTCTCAGACTGTGTCTTCACTCTTCCTACTTTTCTCCATGTGTCCTCTCCTTTTAGTTGAGTTTATTCTGACAGTCTCCAGATCATTTTGGGGGCTATTTACACTGATATGAGTGTCATCTAGTTGTATCTGTGAAATGGGGCAAACTCAGGGTCCCCCTATTCTGCCATCTAATTACCATAGCTTTGTACTATAGTTTGATGGGGAGTGGGGTGCTTCCAGCTTTGTTTTTTCCTCAATATTGCGTTGACTATCTGAGATCTTTTGTGTTCTATTCAAGTTTTAGGTTTGTTCTATTTCTTTGAAAAATGTCATTGAAATTCTTTAAGCAAATCTCTTATTTTTAAAAATTTTTTAATGTTTATTTTTTTTTTTTGAGAGAGAGAGAGTGTGAGCAGGGGAGGGGCAGAGAGAGAGAGGGAGACACAGAATCCGAGGCAGGCTCCAGGCTCCCAGCTGTCAGCACAGAGCCCAATGCAGGGCTCGAACTCACAAACCATGAGTACATGACCTGCGCCAAAGTCAGATGCTCAACCTGAGCCACTCAGGGGCCCCATCATTGAAATTTTGATAAGAGATTGTATTGATCTGTATATTGCTTTGGGTGGTATGAACATTTTAACATTAATTTTCCATTTCATAAGAAAAGGATATCTTTCCATTTACTTGTATTTTCAATTTCTTTTGTTAATGTCTTATAGTTTTTCTTTCTTTCTTTTTTTTTTTAATTTTAGAGAGGCTAGGGGGAGCGGCAGAGAGGGAGAGAGAATTGTAAGCATGCTCCATGCTCAGGACAGCCCAATAGAGGGCTCAATCCCACGACCCTGGGATCCTGACCTGAGCCAAAATCAAGAGTCAGATGCACAACCAACCGAGCTGCCCAGGCGCCCCTTGTGGTTTTTAATATACAGGTCTTTCACTTCTTGGTTACATTTATTCCTAGGTATTTTATTTTTTGATGCAACTGTAAATGTGATTTTCTTAATTTCTCTGATAGTTCACTATTAACATCTATAAATGGAACCGATTTTTGTGTAATGATTTTGTATCCAACGTTACTGAATTTATTAGCTAATAGTTTCCGACAAAATTTTTAGGGTTTTCTATATATGATATCATGTCATCTGCAAATAGTGGCAGCTTTAGGTTTCCTTTCCAATATGGATGCCTTTTCCTACCTGCCTGCTCTAGCTAGGACTCCAATACTGTGGTGAGTCAGAGTGGCGGGGGGGGCATCCTTGTCTTATTCCTAATCTTACCGTTTCAGGTGCACGGAGTATGATGTTGCCCGTAGGCTTGTCATCATGGCCTTTATTACGTCGAAATATATTCCCTCTATATTGCTTTGAGTTTTATCGTTAAGTGGATATTGAATTTTGTCAAATGCTTTCCATGCATTGGCTGAGATGATCATATGATCATTTCCTCTGTTCAGGTGGTGTATCAACGGACGTTGAACCCTGGGTCCTTGCATCCCTGGAGTTAAGTCCCATTTGATCATGGCATATGATCATTTTAATGTATTTTTCAATTTAGTTTGCTAACATTTTGTTGATAATTATTGCACCTATGTTTATTAGAGATATTGGCCCATAATTTTCTTTTCTTGTGGCATCCTTGTCTGGTTTTGGTATCAGAGTAATGCTGGCTTCATAAAGTGTTTGGAAGAGTTCCCTCTTCTATTTTTTGGAAGAGTTTGGGAATGACTAAGATTAATTCTTCTTTGAATGTCTGGTAGAATTCACCAGTGAGGCCATCTAGTCCTGGATTTTGGTTTGGAGGCTTTTGATTACTGATTCAATCTCCTTAGTAGTAGTCTATTCAGATTTTGTTTCATCACAATTCAGTCTTGGTAGGTTGTATATTTCTAGAAATGTATCCATTTCTTCTAGGGTGTCTAATTTGTTGGCATATAATTGTTCAAAATAAGTCTCTTACGACCTTTGTATTTCTGTGGTATCATTTTTTAAAAAAGTTTGTTTATTTTGAGAAAGAGAATGAGCAGAGGAGGGGCTGAGAGAGAGGGAGACACAGAGAATCCTAGGCAGGCTCCGCACTGTCAGTGCAGAGCCCAGTGTGGGGCTCAATCTCACGACCATGAGGTCATGACCTGAGCAAAAGTCAAGACTTTGACGCTTAACTGACCAAGTCACCCAGGCGACCCATCTGTGATACCAGTCATAATACCTCTTTCATTTCTGATTTTATTTGAGTTGTCTTCTTTCCTGGGTCCCCCTAAAAGTTTGTCAATGTAGTTTATCTTTTTCAGTGAACCAGCTCTCACTTTCATCTTTTCCATTGTCTTTTTAGACTCTATTTCATTTATTTATGCTTTGTTATAGCTTTCCTTCTACTAACTTTGGGCTTCATTTGTCCTTTTTCTATTTTCTTGAGGTTTAGAGTTCAGTTGTTTTGATACATTTGTTTCTTGAGGCCAGCATTTATTATGAATTTCTTAAAATTGCTTTTGTTACATCCCATAGATTTTGGTGTATTTGTTTTCATTTGTCGCAAGGCTTTTAAATTTTTTATCTCCTCTTTGACCTATTGGTTGTTCAGTTAGCTATTTTAATCTCCACATATTTGTGAATTTTCCAGTTTTCTTAAGTAAATATATTTTTTTCAATGTTTTTGCGATAGAGAGCATGAGTGGGTGAGGGGCAGAAAGAGAGGGAGACACAGAATCTGAAGCAGGCTCCAGGCTCCAAGCTGTCAGCACAGAACCCAACTCGGGGCTCAAACCCGTCAACTGTGAGATCGTGACCTGAGCTGAAGTTGAACGCCCAACTGACTGAGCCACCCAGACGCCCCTTCTTAATAAAACTAATGTTGTTAGGAAAAGATGCTTGGTATTATTTCAATCCTCTTAAATTTAGTAAGACTTGTTTTGTGGTCAAATATATGATCTACACTGGAAAATGCTCCACATAAATTTGTGAAGGGTGTATACTGTTGCCTTTGGATGGAACTCTGTAAATATCTATCTGGCCTAACATGTCATTTACAGCCAAGGTTTCCTTACTGATCTTGTCTCGATGTTCTATTCATTGGCATAATGGGGCAATAAAGTGCCCTATGATTACTGTATTGCTATTTCTTCCTTTAGGTTTTTTAATATTTTTATTTTCGTGCTCCTCTGCTGGGGGCATAAATACCGCTTCATCATTACGTATGTAACACTGTTGTCTTTTTTTGAGTCTTTGCTTTAAGTTCTATTTTGTTTGATACAAGTACGGTTACTCCTTCATTCATCTGGTTTGCATTTGCACAGAGGATCTTTTGGTTTGCCGATTCTTTTCTCTATTGCTTTTCTCTTCTCTATTTCATTGATCTCTAGGCTACTTTTTTCCTTCCTTCTGCTAGCTTTGGGTTTATTCTTCCTCTAGTTCCTTGAGTTGTGAAGTTAGGTTGTTGATTTGAAATCTTTGATTTTTAATGTTAAGCATGTAGAGCTTGGCATTGTTTTTGCTGGGTCTCTTACGTTTTTGTTTTTGTTTTCGTCATCTCAAAATATTTTCTAATTTCCCTTGTGATTTCTTCTTTGACCCATTAATTAACAGCATTTTATTTTATTTACTTTTGAGACAGAGAGAGACAGAGCACAAATTGGGGAGGGGCAGAGAGAGAGGGAGACACAGAATCTGAAACAGGCTCCAGGCTCTGAGCTGTCAGCACAGAGTCTGACGCTGAGCTGGAACCCACAAACTGTGAGATCATAACCTGAGCTGATCGGATGCTCAGCCAACTGAACCACCCAGGTGCCCTTAACAGCATTTTATTTACTTTCCACATGTTTCTTGTTCTACTCCTTTAAAAACAATTTTTTTTAGTGTTTATTTTTGAGAGCGAGCACAAGTGGGAGAGGGGCAGACATAGACTGAAACAGGCTCCAGGCTCTGAGCTATCAGCACAGTGCCTGACACAGGGGTAGAACCGATAAACCGTGAGACCATGACCTGAGCTGAAGTGGGATGCTCAACCAGATCATGACCTGAGCCAAGGTCGGACGCTTAACTGAGTCTCGCAGGCACCCCTTTTACTTTTTAAAAAAAGTTCATTTTTGAGAGAGTGCATGAGTATGAGTGGGGGAGGGCCAGCAAGGGGGACAGAGGATCCCAAGCAGGCTCTGCCCTGACGGTAAAGGGCCGATGCAGGGGCTTGAACTCATGAACCAGATGATGACCTGAGCTAAACCAAGAGTCAGCTGCTTAACCAACTGAACTCCCCAGGCACTCCTCTATCTTTTACATATACTGAGACTTACTTATTCCAACATTTAGCCTGTTCTAGAAAATGTCCCATGTGCACTTGAAGAGAATGTGCGCTGCTGTCACTGGGGGAAATGGTAAGTTTTGTTAGATCTCATTGGTTTACGTGCTGAGTCCTCGATTCCCTCCCTTTGGCTGGTTATTCTATTATTCAGAGTGGAGTGTTCAAGTCTCCATCTACCCCTGTAGAATTATTTCTACCTTAATTCTTTGCTTTTCCTTCACATACATTTTTAAGTTTATTTATTTTGAGAGAAAGGGAGCTGGGGAAGGGACGAGAGGGAGAGAACCCCGAGCAGACTCTGCATTGTCAGCAGAGCCCTAATGGGGTTCAATCTCACAACAGTGGAACATGAGATCACCTGAGCTGAAATCAAGCGTCAGAGCCACCCCCGCCTTCGTCAGTTTTCCTGGTCTGGTTATTAGTTGTGCCAACGTGGAACCTGCGCTCAGGAGCCGTGAGGTCATGACCTGGGCGGAAGTCAGCTCCTAACTGAGCCAGCTAGGCACCCTCCCTTTTGTTGTATTTAGCTTGGTTACCAGAGCTTGATTTTCCCTCATAAAAACTCCGTTTCCTTGTGGCTCCACCATGTGGGGCTCCCTATGGCCCAGAGGAACTAACTCCATGACTCCTCCACTCTGCACCCCTCCCCCCCAGCCCCCCCAAACCCTCCCTTCCTTTCACAGGCTCTCTAACCACAGCTGTGCAAGACCACCTCTGTACCAGGGAATCCCCCTAGAAGGTGCACGGTCTCTGTGGCAGGGCCCGGGGCCTGTCCTCAGGGCACGTTCACACAAGGGCAGTTCCTCTTGTTTGCCCAACTGCTTCGATGAGGCAGCAAATGTCCTCAGCAGACGTCCTCAGCGCCTGCCAACAATGGAGGACACGGGTTCCAGTGAAAGCCACCACACCACACAAGTCTCCAATCACCATCCCTGTTGTAAAACCACCTCTGGGAACCACACCGCACATCCCTTGGAACACAGCGTCCCCGTGAGCCACAGCAAACCAGAGCCGCCAACAGAGCCTACAATGGCTGGAAGTGAACCAACCAACCTGATCGACATGTCGAGAAGCAGTGGAGCATATCACGCAGTTCTAGAGGACCACGTTCACGGGTGGTGGACAGAGAGAGACCCTGAGAGGCGGCCGGGTGGCTCAGTCAGTGGAGTCTGACTTTGGCTCAGGTCACAATCTCATGGTTTATGGGTTCGAGCCCTGTGTCGGGCTGTGCTGATACCTCAGAGCCTGAAGCCTGCTTCGGATTCTGTGTCTCCCTCTCTCCCTGTCCCTCCTCCCTGCCCGTGCTGTCTCTCCCTGTCTCAAAAATAAATTAACATAAAAATAATTTAAAAAACCCAAAAGACTCAAAGCAGCAGACAGGCGGGCAGCGGCCTAGAGCCTGGCCTGCTGGGCTGCGTCCACAACGCTGACGGGCTGTGATCTCCAGGTCCTCAAAGTCCAGGCTTGTGCGAGGTTCCCAGCACCGTTATCACGTGACTCCCGGGAAAACCACCTCCTTCTCTACACCTGGGTAAATTTCATCATCAAAAGAATAGCTTGTAGTTACATCCAAAAATACTTTTCTTCATTGTTGGAGGTCCCCAACCCTGCGGCTGGAGGACTAGCCTTGACCTAGTGGCCAGAATATGAAAACCCTGGGTCCACTCAGGCCCTAAAGTTCTAGGGATCTCCTGCTGGGCTTTGACCCTTTACCCAAACTCCAAATGGGAATCTGGTTTTAGGAGGATGAAGTTCATCATTCATGGGGGCCCCTCTTCTGCTCCCTGTGGGAAAGGGGTTGGGGCCTGCTCGCTCTAATCCAGGACACACTGGGACTCCGGAACAGCTCGGGCTGTTTGGGGACCCCAACCTTCCCAAGGTGCAAGTGCACCCTTGGCCAACTAGTCTTTGGTCCGGGAACTCCTCCAGGGCGGGGACAAAGTTGGAAGAGGCGGAAGCTTGCGCAGGGTCTGATGCACGTCAGGGGCTCACGGTTCTGCTGGGGTACCTGACGCGATGGTGCCCTGTCTGTTGGGAGATTGCTTCTGTCTGGAAAGAATGGCTTCTGATGGCTCCATCCCCCTTAGCGCATTAGTTTCACAACCCGAAGCAATATGCCATCTTGTCTTCCCTGCACAAACCATCTTAAGGAACAAGAAGTTCCTCCTTATGTCTGCATTAGGTCCCTCACAGTGCAACAAAGACCTGAGAGCTGTAGGGGGACAGTGAGCTGAGGCAGAAGTGCTGTGGTCCAGCCTGTGTGGGCGTGCCACGGGGCCTCAGGACAGTTCTCTTCTGGCTTAGGTCTTCCCGCGACACGCACTTTACCTCACACCTATGCCGCCAGCCCCTCTGGGTATTCTGGAGCGACCTTCCCTCCACTTAAGACTGCTAGCACTGGAGTTGGCCCGGCCTCACCCGCTGGTCCTGCCCATCCAGGGCTGGGGACTCAAATGTTGGCAGCACCAGCTCAGTGCTGCCCCACGGCAGTGCTGACAGGGGGTGCTCCACTAACTGCTGGACAGGTGACAAGCTCGGCTGGCTACTGGTTCAGGGTGCTATTTGCAGCTGTCATGAGATCCGAGTAGGGGCCACAGGCTGTCCTGAGCCACAGACTTGGCTTGGTCTGAGCGCCACCGCAAAAATCAAGGTTTCTCGTGGTGGTCTCCTATGGCGCACTAATGGCTGCCTCAGCGCTGTACTGCCCTTCAACTGCTCTGTAGCTAAAAATGACTTCCAGCCGCCACTGCGCTCCTTGGTCTCTCTGATCCCTGCTCCGGATGTCCGGAGGTCTCAGCAGCACACACCCTCCCCTTCCCTGCCCCTCTCCCAGACAGACCAGTTTTCCCTAACTGCCCAGACGAGCAATACCGCCAAGGACTCCATCATTAGGCTTCCATCAGAATTTTACGTGCTGCATGGAAGCGTTACCATCTCTACTAGGGAGACCTAGAAAGCCTCCCAAAGAGGCCCTGGCCAGAATCCAGGCCTGATTCCAAAGCCCAAGTGAAATGTGCTCCTTAAAAAGCTCACTGGGATGCCTGCGTGGCTATTAAACGTCTGACTTCAGCTCAGGTCATGATCTCACAGTTCAGTAGGTGAGCTCCCACCCCACTTCTTTCTCTGCCCCTCGCTCACTTGTACCCTCTCTCTAAAACAAATACAGCAATATAAAAAAAAAGCCTCACTGAATGAATATCCCAATAGCAGGCACTGACGCAGCTCAGACCCTTCTGTTGTCCGCTCTGAAACCCAGTCTAGGTTCTGAGGAAAACACCTCTGCTTGCAGCTGTTCTGCCCACATTCTACCACACAGCGCGGCTCGGTTCCCTGGCTGCAAACCACCCGGTGGTAGGGCTGGAGGACAGAACCATTCTGCTGGTGGACACAAGGCCGGAGCCCCCAACCGTCTAAGGACAAAGGTTCACACAGTCAGACTCTGGAGACTGCCTAAGACAGCTTTAAGACCCCTGCCGTGTTATTTGCCCACAGCATTCCGCTTCGTCATGTCATGTTCCTAAAAAACATTTTTTATTTAGAGCAAGAGAGAGAATGGAAGTAGGAGAGGGGCCAGAGAGACACACAGAGGATCCAAAGCAGACTCCAACCCACGAACCATGAGATCACGACCCTAGCTCAAGTTGGACGGTCAACCAACTGAGCCACCCAGGCGTCCCTATGATCTGTCAATTCTTAGGAGTCAAGGCCTATGTAGGACCAGGACAGAGAAAACGGAAGGACGAACAGAGACAGAGTGCATTGTACTGAGACCACCTTGAGGATCTGTCACAGTCCAACGGGCCACATTTGAAGAACCAGGATAGGACAATGCAGTCGGAGCCAACTCTGCCCGTTTCTGGGTCACTCCAGAACACGGACAGGTAAAGCTGTAGCAATGAGAGTTCACTAAGGATTCTTTGCAGAGCGGTTATAAAAATGAGAATCTATCTCAATTATCGTTTGGCTGTTTTGCTAAAGTTTTAAGCAGATTCCAGCAGAATTTTTTTGGTTTTAAAACACATCTTTTAAGAGACACAAAATGCAGAAAGGTTCTTTTGACCAGTCCTTCCAGATTTTCCACTTTTAGGAAGACCAGCTTTATCTCTAAGTTCTCCTCAGATTAAAGGCTTTATTCAGTGCTTAGCGCCCCGGAGTTGAAGGGGGAGGGGGGGGAGGGCAGCTAGAAAGCACGGAGCGCAGTTACAGAGGACACCCCTTTCCCTTCTCAAACCAGAGGTTCATCAATTCCAGAAAAGACTTGTTCAGAAAAGAATCTCCTCTATTTCCCTTTGTTAAATTCTTTTTTAATGTTTATTCATTTTTGAGAGAGAGAGAGACATGAGTGCAAGTGGGATAGAATCAGAGACACAGAATCAGAAGCAGCTCCAGGCTCCCAGCTGTCAGCACAGACCCATGAGCTATGAGAGCAATTGCTGACCTGAGCAGAAGTTGGCCACTCAACCAACCAAGCCACTCAGGCACCTGATTCTCTTTTAAATTTTTTATTTTTGAGAGACAGAGATAGCAAGAGCTGTCAGAGAGAGAAGGGGACACAGAAACTGAAACAGGCTCCAGGCTCTGAGGTAGCTGCCAGCAGAGCCCAACACGGGTCCCGAACCCACAAACCGCGAGATCATGACCTGAGCTGAAGCCGGACGCCTAACCGACTGAGCCACCCAGGCGCCCCGATTCCCTTTCTTAATTAGAGATAAAAACTGTATCCACTTATAGGACTATAGACTTGATGCCTCAATTCCCCGAAGTAAATAAATAAGCACCCACTGAACTGTCAAGAACTCAGATTACGGCAGATCTTTTCCGTTTGTACTTAACTTGGGTTACGGGACAGGAGGAAGACCTAGGGGAAGGCACTGACCCACAGGAATGAGAGGGTGTTTTGTGAGTGGCGCTGCACCCACAGAAGGAAACCTCAACACAAATCCAAAGCAGCAGCTAAAAACCGGGGCAGAGTTCAGTGCTCCAACCTTATAAAATGCAAATCTAGATTTTAATATTAAAGCAGAGACAAAATATAATTTCAACATTGTTTTAATCAAGTATTGTAGCTGTTTGAAACAGGAAATTTTAAGACTATTGAATAGATCAAAGCAAGGATTAATTTATTAAGATAGCCTCTATGGGTAAAACTCTCATTACGTGGATTTGAATTCCATTGTAAATTTGGCACCAGACTGAACACTGTCTCAGCCAAAATTTTCTCCTTAGTGTTTAGAAGCCTGAACAGGTTTTCTTTCAGATTAAAAGAAAGGGGCGGGGGGGAAAAGCTTCGTAACAAAACCCTATTAGCTTGACATTGGGTATGCTGAATGCAACTTGGCCTAAGTCACCACTATCTCCTATAGAATTTCAGATAATGAAAGCAAATTAGCCTATGGCAAAGAACTGTAACCCAGGTGAGATGCAAATTTGCAAAAATTTCATTGCTTTGGTATGACAAAGCAACACTCCCTCCAGGTAGGTGTTTCTGTTTCACTCATCAATATTGACTGAAAGGCAGAGACCAATTTGCAGGTCTCTAGGATAGATTACTTGATTTTACTTCCTTAAAATATCAAGCTAACAAGATTTTATTATATCAAATGTTTGTCTAATTTCCAATGTGAAAAAGTCTTAAGATACATTTATTAAACTCTCATTATAATCTGTGAAAACAGATCATAGACAAAAAAGAGATATAGGACAGTGCCCCCAGCAAAATTAACCCTTTGGATTTTTGATTCCTAGTGTACTTTGTGGAAAGGAGTAAATGGAACAAGTTTCTCCCCTAAGAGGATTTCTCAGACAGCCATAACCCTTATCAAATGAGTTTAGAGGAGCTAAGCAAGCAAAGAATTCACCAGCAAGTTCTTTCCAAATCTAAACCTCAGGATGCGCTGGGTCAGGCCCTAGAAACCTGCATTCTGTTGCCATCAGACTTCTTGGGTGTCTGGCTATATTCAACATGAAATAAAAAACACTAAGTCGTACACCAAAATATAGACTTTAACTGGAAGTATGCTTTTAGCTTGTTTTTAAATAAAACATTTTGGGGGAAAAAAATCAAGTTTGAGACACAGTAACACTTATTTTGGCAAGATAGCAACCAAAACCTAAAAAGCACAAGCTATTAAGTATCTACATGTAAAGGCATCAAACAAACCATATTATCAGGAGAAAATCCACGATGAACAAAAGATACAGTATGCCTAAACATTTGAAAATGTAATTAAACCCTAATAAGAGTTGAAAAATTATGCTCAGTTTTTCCTAGAGATTAAGTGCACCTTTTCCTGCTTCCCCCCAATAAAGTCATAGCTTACTATATAATCACACCTTAGTTTCAGAATTTTCTCAGTATAAAGCAACAGCTACATACACATATGCTTATTTGTTAATGTAATCATTCCCCTGGCTCATCCAGCGTGCACATGACTCCAAAGACTACAATTTGGGGTAAATATACACGAACTGAAAAAACACAATTCAAGTTTCAAAACCTGCTCTTAAAATTATTTATAGGACACTCAGGTCATTTTCACTTCTCAGTAAGATAAAGATGTCGCACTGCCATTTAATCATCAGTCCACCTTGGCATGGGAAGAATGTACATTACCAGATGCCAACTGGAAGGACTGAACACTTGAAATACTTATTTCTCAGTGGCTGATGAAGGTAATTAGAAGCTCATGTTTACATTTGGCTGAGGACAGCTCTCCAGTCTCAGCGCTAACCGGCTCCGAGGATCCCACCAGGGTAATGATGGTGCAGTATTTTAAGGAGGAGCCATTTCAGCTTAAGTCATTCAGAGCCAAAATCTTAAGAATGACCAAAATCAAATCTTTATTTAACTGTATAAATGTGATCCAAATGTGTCCACCACTAATTTTTCAAAAAGAAACATGCTATAAATAAGCAAACTATATCTGCTCACTGATATGTGTATGGACTCCCTAGATGTCTTGTTGGGCTTAATTACAGACCACTCACAGCAATACATTTTTAGTAGAAAGTGTAGCATGATGTTAAGCCGTAATTTTAGCTTCTGCACATACATGCTGCACTTCTGGCTGATGATGCAGAAGGTCTGCAGCATCACACTGTTAAGCTGGGCTGCACCCACCCCGTTAAATGGCATCAATATCAATGTCATCATCCTTGTTGTCAGACTTCACAGCTTCAACTTTAGGGACACTGGCAGTCTTCGAATACACCACCTGATAAAACAAGTATTTTGTTTACTGTAAATTTTATCCCAGTAAAACTACCAGACATAGCCTTCATTTTTCACTAGTTTTTGTTATGTGAACACCAACTTCTCCCTCCACAGCCTACCATAATCTTAATTTTCATAGACAACTAGCTCCTCCGTACTCAACCTGTTATCTTTGAGAATTCATAGATTATCAGCAATCACGAATTATGCAGGTATTTCACTCGCTTTAAGATTTTCAGTTAACCCGAGATTACCATTCTCGACTTCCCAACCCCCTACCTCTAATGCTATTTACCTCAATATTCTCATCTTCATCATCTTCTTCACCCCCAGAAGATTCCTCCTCTGCTTCCTTCAACCATTTTATAAATGGTTCTGCTTTGACACGAATCTCTTTGGCAAGGTCTTTTGAGACATATTTCTTAGAGGCCTAAAAAATGTTCAATACAATTTCCTTAGTTGAAGAATCTAAAAAATAATGAGTTATTCATAGAATTCCCCACCTTCAGCTCTTTGAAGGGACTGGGTTACATCCTAATCTTGACACCATAAAATACATGCATGTAGCAAGCGTACTGAAGAGTCTATGTACTTCTGTTATTACTAGAAAACTGCCAGGTGAGAATCACCTAGGGGTTATATATACCAGGGACTGTAGAAGTTACTTCTTCCAAAAAGAGACCCCCACAGCTGTACGAACACTTCTGATCTTGAAGAGACTGTTTATATACACATTCCCCACCTTCTCTGACCAGCTGATGATGACCTCTTCTTCCAGCAGATCTGCATCGTACATCTCCTTTAGGATGTGGGGGATCTTGGAAAGGAGCTGAGCCTGGTGCATGGCCACCACACACTCGAAACCGTGAAGGAGGTACCGCTGCGCTTTTTTGTTGTTGTGACAAAACTGGAAATAAACGTGTTGGTGTTAACAACTTTTACAGAAGTTCTAAGTCAAGTACATTAACGTCTCAGTACCATTCCTTAAGGCTATGGCCTTAATCAGTGGTTCAAAAAAGTCAACCCGTAAAGATCCGTGTATTACTCGCTCTCTGAGGGGCTTATGCACAGCATTTTCCAGATACTCCTGTGCCTGTGAGGTAGGTCAATAGCTCCGGTGTTCCCGGGGTCACACAGTTCTCATCTCATTTATGAACCTAAAATAATTTGCTTACTCGTAGGAAATGGCGCCTGTATTTCTTAATTTGTTCTCTAATCTTCTCATTAAAAAGAACTTCAGTCAAAACAAGAGGGCCCATGGCTTTTACATCCAATCTTTCTGCTTCAGCAACAATTTCTTTGTCGGATGAGTCAATAATACCTTCTTCTTTCTTTTTCTGCAAATCAAAAGAAGGCAATTCAGTGAACTAGAGACATATTTTGCTCTAGAGATGCTAGTGACTAGTTCCAACTTTCAAGGACCTTTTTCTTAATGTATTATGGTTACAGAATTTATTTTTTTTCAAGTATTTTTTACATTTATTTATATTGAAAAAGCGAAAGGGGGGCAGAGAGGGAGGAGAAAGTGAGACTCCCAAACAGGCTCTCATGAACTGTGAGATCATGATCTGAGCTCAAGGGGAACGCTGAACTGAGGTGCCAGAGTTTCAGGACCCTTTACGGATAAGGTGCATGCCAAAGACCACACCCAAAACCACCTTCAAGAAGTATTTCAGCAAAAAATGGAAAAATAAACCTGGCACCTGAATATTCAAAAGACAGCTTGAGAAAAATTATTTGCCAAACAACCAGCCTAAAGTCATAAATACCTTAAAACCCAACGTTGGCAAAAACTGAGATCTTGATTGAGAAATTAACTGCTGGCCCAGCAGCTCACTTTACCTTCACGAAGTCAAACAGGATATTGACCCGCTCCTCCACAGTCCTTTCCAAGTCATCGCTGAGGGTCAGAACTTTCGCGTGGTCACTGATTTCATCCATTCTGCGTCTTTGAGCTTCCTCAGTCGTATCCTCCCCCCAATCATCATCCTCCTCTTCTTCCTGTTAAAAATAAGTATGCTTAGTCAAATGCCTTGAGGATAAAAAAAAAAAAAATTCAAAATTTCTAGTCACATTAATGGCATCAGGTTCATTTCCCACAAAAAAACATCTGAACCTCAAACATACCATTGCGATGTCATAACGATGACTAGTTTCATTATTTCTGCCGATATCAACCAAACACTGGTTTTTTGTTTTTGTTTTTGTTTACAATTTTAGTGCCTACAGTGCCATCAACCTTGCACTCACCACAGCATGTGGAGGAGGACTGATCTCATTTGGTGGTGGTGGGGGGGGGGTCTCACTGCTGGACACGGAACCATTTTCCTTGTCTTTTCCCTTTCTGTTTTTCTTTTCCTTTTCTTTCTTCCCTGTACCACTGTCACTATTCTCTACAGGAAAACCAAAAAGTAAAAAAAACTTATTACTATGACGTGTATTATACCTCATGGTCTCTCGTGTACATTTGAAAACCCAGCCCCCTCTTTTGCTTTGAAACCTTTCTCTCAGAAAACCATACACAAATACAGTGCTACTTAAGAATTCTAAGAGGACTCACAAACCAAGTTCATCTACCAATATTTCATAGGTAAAAACACTCACAGTAAGGATAGAATATCCCCAAATACTAGAAGAGATTAAAAGATGTAGGGTCTCAGAAGATCAAGTAATTAAGTAAAAGGTGGCACTCCCGACCCTTTCCCCCATGAACCTTTACAAAAATATACCTCAAGTGCACGTTAGCCAACAGGGAACACTGTTTAAGTCTATATAACAGGTGGTCTCATGGAGGAGAACACTGGAATAGGTTAGACTTTCTTGCTATAGCAAGCTCAAATTGCATCAGACAACTTTGATCATCTGACACAGAGTGTTGCTTGCAATATTCTAAGTCACTCAGGCTTAAACAGCCAAGACCCTCAGTGCACAAACGGTAACCCAGAAGTAGACCTTTTGATGGGATCCACCACAATTCGTTTTACGGCACCCACTTCTCTCATTCTGAAAGAACAGATCTTAAATACTGACAACAACACTGACAGACTTTAACCAGCAGTCTTTTCTTCCCGTTAGTGGTCTGTCTGTAAAACTCCTAAATTCAACGTTAACACAATACAGAGATAAAAAACTCATTGTATTCTGGTTTTGTAGCAGTAAAGCAGCTTCAGTTGTGTTTCCAACATCAGTTGCTTTTAAGATAAAATCTTACAAGTTCATCATGAGACTTACCAGGCGGGTTTTTGAGAATGAACGTGCAGAGTTTATGATGTGTGTCGAGCATGCCTCGATAGCCACAGGCTTTACAGGAGTTACCTATTGTTTGCTTCTTTGGATTGACATGCTGCCAACAACAACAAACGGTTAAAATTAAGCATCACCTATGACACAAGTTAAAAATTAGGTAAGCAGCAAAGTTGTTAGAGTATCTGACAGCAACTCCAGCTTAACACACGAACTATTTTTTACAGAAAATAATCTATATAGAAGAGTATGGAAGCATCTAAACTATTTGTTGCTTCAGGTTTTATTTCCAATTAAATCCGTTCTCCCTTCTAAGGAACAGAATTTGGTGATACCACAGATGATCACAAAAGCAGGTAACTTTCTGTCTGACAAAACTTTCAAAAACACTCACCAGATCTGTTTCAGGATTCTCACACTCAGGACAGAGAACAAATTTTTTAATGAATCCATCCAACATGTCTTGCAGCTTATTCGCCTCATGAGATCCATTGACAATGTAACGGTCATTCTTAACATCAAACTGGGTCTGTGCTCCCAGCTCACAACCAAAATATTTGGTGGGATCTATGGGGGGGAGGGAAAAGTCTGTTAACTAGATCCGTGGCTACTCCTCCATCCTTCCACACATGTCACCGCTTAGACTTTTACGCTCGGTTAAAAGGGTTACGTGGGTAATTTTATTTCCTAACAGCAACTAGGAAGTCCGATGATTTCCAAGCCCAGGATTCCACTTAACCCTGGAGGTAGTGAACACACAACTCCAAAAAGATACCCACAGCAGTTTGTCATTTCCATATTGATAATTTTTTTTCAGACTCCTCTTTAAGAGGTACTACTTACACGTTGGAGGCCGATTAAGCGCCTTTGCAACGTCAACCATGTTGACTATAACTGTCTTGATACCATTTCCTTTGCCCTCAACCTATAGAGAAAAAGAACTTTAATTTTGCATTATCTACTCCAGAAAATGCCATCTTTTAAAATCTACGGACAGACTTAGACCCTATTACTAAGACGACGATCGGTATTACCTTGGCAATCAGACGGGGCATCTTGTAGCGATAGAACTGGTCTGACACACTGCGGTTGACATTGACAGACATTTTGGCTTATTAGTGGCTTTATCAATAAGATGAAGAGATCTTTGATTGCAACTTTTTGGTATCTTCTGTCTGGAGAAGAAGGGATGACATAAACGACTGCAAGAGTTCTCGGTCTCTGACATGAAAAAATTTTCGCCACTGAGGCTGTAAGCTTCTTGCTTGTATGCTATGTTTCCCCAATACAGGTACCAATGGCTGCGCAACAGCTCTGGAAAAGAGAACACAACACCCCCCCGGCGTTTAACGGGATTCCCGCGGGAGGAAACCTCCGGCCGCCTAATCCTGCGGCGCCGAGCCCCCCACGTTCACGCGCGCGGCAGCCGGCGGCCCCGTCGAACGCAGAGCACCTGCAGCGGCGGGACGGGCCTCCATCCGGACTCGGCGGGAGACGGGCCGGGAGCCGCCGCCCCGCACCCCCGGCCGGTCGGAGGTCGGCTTCCGCGCGCGGCCGTGCTCCAGCAGCTGCCGAGACCCAACGCAGGGCCTCGGCCCGGCAAACCCAGCGCGGCGCGAGGAGCAACTTCTCGGATTCCCTCCCCCGCCCCCTCCGAGACCGAAAGCTGCGGACTCGTCCTCCAGCACCCGCGTCTCCACCACAGGGGAGCGCGCGCCCGCGGGCGTGCGCGCGGACGGCGAGGCGGTGACCGAGCGCGACCTCGACCTCCTCCTCCGCGGCTCCGCTCCCGGCCCCACGGCCCCCAGCCGCTCCGCCCGGGGCGGCGGGAGGCCAGTCCCGCCACGTGCGCCGCCCGGCCTCGGCGGGGGACACGGAACCGGCCGGGGGGGCGCCGGCCCGGGCCGCCCCCGCCCCCGCGCGAGCGATGACTCATGAATGCAGCAATTAGGCCTGACTCAGCCCGCGCGGCGCGCTCCCGCGGGGAGGGGGGAAGCGGGAAGGGAAACAGGAGAAGGAGGGGGGCGGGGGCCGGGGCGGAGGGCAGGGCGCGGGGGCGCGGGGCCGGTGGGGGCCCGCGCGCCCGAACTGCGCCACGCGCGCGCGCGCGGGTCACGCGGCGCGCCGCCATCTTGTGCGGCCGCCATCTCCCTGCCGGCCCGCCCGCGGACTCACCGTTTTCGTCAAATAAAGACATAAACCCAACGCTGCTCGCCCGGGACTGGGATGAAGTGAGGCGCGCGTGAACCCGAGTCCGAGGAGGGGCGGCGGAGGCGGCGGAGCAGCGCAGCGAGCAGCGGCCGGGCCAGGCGCCGCCGAGCAGCGGGGAGGGGCTGTCCCAGCGACGTCCGGGGTCCACACCCTTCAGCGCCCGGGGCCTGGCGACCTGGCGCGGAGAGACGGCGTCGTGAGCCGCGGGCGTCGGGGCGCTTTCCCCGCCAGCCACCGGCCCTCGGGGGTGGGGAGGACTGAGGAGGGGGCGCGGGGCCGCCGCCCCTCCACCGGACTCACCTCTGGAATGTTCTCGCTCTGACTGAACAACGCCGCCGCCGCGCTCAAGCTACCCTCGGCCCCTCGCCCGCCCCTCGCGCCTGGCCCCACCGCTGATTGGCCCGAGGCGCGCCCGAGCTCGCTCGTCACTGGCCCCTGTGCCACGTCAATCGCATCTTTCTCCGCCCCTCCTGCTTCCTGAGGCTCCGCTGGCCGCCTCAGCCCGCCCCCTGTTCCTGGGTCCCGGGTTCCTTCCTCTCCTCCCCTCCCCCCGCCTTTCCCAGAGACCTTCGCGGTCTCGCGAGAGCAGGCTGGCCGCGGCTGGGGGCCGGCCGCGGGGCCGCGCTTTGTCGGTTTGAGCGCCCGGGGGAAGATGGCGGTTGGCTCCCCTCCCCCGCTGTCCTGTCCTCGCAGCGTTCCCCCGAATTCCCCTCGCGGCGGACGCGCAGCCTCCCCAGTGGGTTCCTCGCTGCCTTTCCAGTCCCCGGGGGACGCCCGTCGTTGGGCCTCGAGGCGGAAGTTGTTCCTCCTCCCCGCTCCCTTAGGCCTGGGCAGACGGGGATGATGGCGGGGGGCGGGGGGAGCTCTGGTTCTTTCATCCCAAGTTCTGTCTTTTAAGCTCTGATGCTGGGGCCCATGTGCCCGCGCCGGCGGTTACTCGCCAAGTCAGCATTACAGGGTCGTGCGGCCCCTAGCCCGCCTTCCTCGTTCCCTCCACGTCACCCCTCGCCGGCACCAAGCCTGCTGGGGTTAGGCACTCCCAAGCACCCGTTTTCTCAAGAGGGAAACGCCAAATTAGTTCGTGACCCTAGGACCCTCCGGAACGTGCGGCCCGGAGAGGTCTCCGTGTTTTCGTGCGCCACTAATAACTTTGTTCAAAACGAGCGTCGCGTTGGGTTACCATTCCCGGAATCCACTCCATAGCTTCTAAATTGTGACTTCCTTGCTGGGCAAAGCCTAGCCCCAAAGCAGGTGTTCCTCATGAGGTTCCCGAGCGGTCTCTCTTGAATGACTACTATTTAGAGAGAGCCTCTCATGTTTTCCTAATGTTGAAGTGATTACAGAAACTCTCCCCTTCTTTCAAAAACTTAGATTTGTTTATCAGTTTCAGTTGCGACTGTAAAAGCGCACCCAGAGTCCATCCTGGAATTCGAAAACATAGTTGACTGTCGTAAGCTAAGAGCCGAATAATGGAGCCACGGCCTCTAATCTGCTTTCTGTGGTCCCACGGCAAAGTGTCTGCGCGGCTGTGGTTCCCCCCGCCTGGATAAAGTAGCAATGCTGTTGAGCACTTGGTGAGGTGGATAAGAGGCTGCCCTTTGTTATAGATCAGTCAGATATGCAAGAAGGTTGGCCTTGAAAGGTATGTTGATTGTTACCACAGTAAATCATGATTTACAAGCTTTAGAAAACATTTAACAATTGACAGTGTGGGTGGGGAGGTTAATCAAAGGAAAGACCTAGAGTTGAGAGAAGTGATCTGTGTCCTTGCTACCAAATCTTACGTTACAACCACACGGTGTATACAGGCATATCATTGTTAAAAGAAATGCGTCATGCTTTGGGGTACCAGGGTTCCCATCAGATAAATGGGAAAAGATCCCAAACAAGCTGCTTCTGATTCAACAGGAAGTATGCCTTAGCAGTATCGAAACATTGGGAATTTTGCATGGCTGCACGTGAATGACTTTATTTTAGAACTGTTGGAAAAGATGAGTGTGAAACTAGTGTGAGGTAAGAGGTCTGCCTTCTCAGAAGTATTTTTTTAAGTTTTTATTTTTATTTTTTTATTTTTATTTTTGAAAGAAAGTGCCTGACCATGAGCAGGGAGGGGCAGAGAGAGAGGGAGAAAGAAGATCCGAAGCAGGCTCTGTGCTGACAGCAGACAGCCCAAAGCAGGGCTCGAACTCACAAACTGTGAGATCATGCCCTGACCCGAAGTTGGACATTTGATCGACTGAACCACCCAGGCGCTCCCTCTATTTTTATTTTTTGGGTAGGCTCCACACTCAATGTGGGGCTTGAGCCAGGGATACCTTTTTAAAATTATTCTCAGGGTGCCTGAGTGGTTCAGTTGGTTGAGGGTCCAACTCTTGATTTAGGCTCAGGTCATGATCCCCGGGTTGTATGATGGAGCTCTAAGCTCAGCATGGGGCTTGCTTGAGGTTCTCACTGTAGCCTACTCTCTCTCCTGCCCCTCCCCCCACTCACTCGCTCTCTTTAAAAAAAAGTTACAAAATTATTCTTAACTATACCTTTGAATGCTTCTGATAGCCTGAGAATTTGCTAAGTGCTTTGGATACACCGTCTTAATTACTTCTTAGCCGTTATTAAGAATTTTTGTTCCTTTTTTATGAGAGGTTTTGGGTTTGTACTCTGGATTCAGGATACCTTTTCTAAATTTTTTTTAAGTTTATTTATTTTGAGAGTGAGAGAGTGCATGCGCACACATGCACATGGGGGAGGGACAGAGAGAGAGAGAGAGAGGGAGAGAGAAAATCTCAAGCCAGTTCCTTCCAGTCAGTGCAGAGCAAACTGAGTCTTAGAGGAAAAAATTTGCCCAAGATTGTATCCTAGTGAGTGGTAGAGCTGGAAATTAGACTGATCTGTCTGACCCCAGAGTCTGTTTCCTTAGCCATTACAGGACGCAGCCTTCCCAGGTAAATCCAAACATACATAAAACTAGGCAATTTACATGTGAATCCCATTTAATCCTTTGACGATCATGTGAAGTACTGTTGTTATTCCCATTTTACAGATGAGGAAACAGAGTCAGGACGGTTAATATTCTCCAAGTCACCTGCCTAATAATTGGTGGACAGTGTTTGAACTCTCGCTTGACGCCAAGCTCATTGTGTAATTCTGCTTCCTACTTCAGGCTCTCCGCCTCCTTTGGCTGTATTTACCCAACCAGGTGCTCACAGTTTGTAAGTCATGGGCACTTGGTGCCTATGAAATCTTTGTCAAACGGGTGCCTGACTTATGCATTTCAGCACTGCCTCGGATGGCAGACACGAGCAGCTGCTGAAAAGGTAAGTTAGTAAACTGGCCTCCACGTTGTTCAGATGTGGGTGTCTGGTCTCTTTAGCATGAATTTGCCCTTGAGCAAGACAAGTCTGTATGGACCCAAGAACCTTGTGTTTCGGAGCAGTGGGCCCCTGAGGGGACAGGGACGTTGCCCTCTGGCTGGACAGCTGGCCTCCGAGACAAGCTGCCTCCAGCCTCCAGCCTCCAGCACACTCCTAGTTCGGCAGGTTCGTGTCGTCTCTGCTCCAGTAGGAGCTCTCGGGGATCCGCATCGATTTCCGCCCCCCACCCCCACCCCAGCCTGTCACCGGCGTGTGCAGAGAGCAGACGGTCAGAGCTCCTGGGAGGGAGCTGAAGGTTATCTGGTGAGAACCAGAGGTGGTAAAGGCATTGGCTGTGTTGAAAGCTAGTGTCGCAGAGTAATCTAAGGCACCCAGGTTAATTAATGTTTCCGAGTTGCTGGGATACAGGCCCCGCCCACATGGCAGGCCCTGCCCAGGGGCCGTATGTAAACAAACAGCTGCTATATGACTGGTGGAAACTAACTGAAGCTTGTCCCCCCTCCTGAAACCTCTGACCCTCTGGGCAGCCTGTCTCCCTGCCTTGGTGACAGGCCCCTCCCATCCGATACTCCGCCACACCTCTGGCATTCAGGTAGCACTCCATTGCATTGGCCTGTTGACTTGCTTGCCTTCCTCGTGAGGCTAAACAGCTTGTGGGCAGGGGACCGTCCTTGAGGAGAACAGAGTCACCCGAAGAGGGGACAGAGGCGGGCAGTGTCTGTGAAGAAGAGATGACGTGTGATATCGGTGGAGGCTGACACAATGTTTTCGTGCTCCCAAACCTTTATTTGACTCCAGGCAGGGTCTATCTTATATCATTCCTGGAAAAAGAAGACAAAAGTCACAACTGGATTGACTCAGCAGATGATGGAGAAACGTGGATATGTGGAGAACAGGCCCTGCTCTTGGATCACTTGAGTCGCGGGCGCATGGACACCGCACACGGTACAGGGCAGTGGCCGTGCTGGCCACGCCTGGCTTGCCTCGGGTCCTGTGTTCCAGGAAACAAGGTGTATGGCACCGAGCTGGACCCTCACCTGCTGGAGGCTGGCGGCAGCAGGAAGCGTTCGCCCACACTTAGCACCCGCACGGGAGCGCACCGCGTGTAACCAACGGCCTGGAGGGGATCGAGGTGCGCAGGCAGCCCGTTCTCCTGCCTGAGACCCTGTGATCCCCACTGACTCCTGACCGCCGTGAGGAGGGCATCTTTCCCTGTTCCCACCTCTGCCACGCACTGTCCTCTTTAGTTGCGAATCTGGCGCGTCTTATCCATCCGGGTCAAGCACCCACAAGCTAGCCAGTCAGCTGGCTGCTGATGAGCTGTGGGTTGTGGCCTCACAGTGGCACGCTCCACCCACATGACGGAAGCACAGCTTGTCACACGCTTAGCCGAGTCGGCTGCCACATCGGGTGGGGTTGCCATCTAGACCTCATTTTTTTTTTTTTAAGTAGCCTTCCCACGTAGCACTGAACCCAACGCAGGCCTTGAACTCACAACCCTGACATCGGGACCTGAGCTGAGATCAAGAGTCAGACACTTAACCAACTGAGCCAGGCAGGTGCCCCTAGACCTAATATTTGAGTACAAATGATCTAGCCTGTGTTCTGGCCTCTGTATTTCGTAAAGGACGCCCCTCGTGCTTGTCTATGCAGGGCTTGGCTTCCGGAAGCCAGTGGTTCTCAGATGCAGGTAAGCAGCGGAGACTCTGGAGGGCTTGCTGAGCCCTCCCCAGAGGGTGGTAGGTCTGAGTGGGGCCCAGAACTCAGATTTGTAACCGCTTCCCCGGTGCCGCAGGTGCTGCTGGTCCCCGGACCACACGCAGCCCTACGGCCACATGACTTTGGGGCCCAGGTATCTCTCTTCCCCCACCATGGATTCAGCAGCTTTCTTTTGAGATGTCCCCCAAGCCCTCATTCAGACAGTCTGTCTGGGAATCAAAGTCAAGAAGAACAAAATGGGTGACCAAGTGACCGTGTGGACGCCGTGGTGCCCAGGCCGCATGAGAAGTTGAAGGCTGGCTATCAGAGACTTTGTATTGTGTGTACCACACCCAGTGGAATCACAGTGGTTGTCCCAGTGACACTGGGCTGCAGTCACAGTCCGGCCACCCCTGTTCTCTCATGGCTGACACCTTATGCTGTTCCCGCCCCTCGTGGATGGGGAAACCAAGGCTTAGAGGGAGGACTTGTCTCAAGGCTGGGGCTGGGCTGCTGACGTCCTGCTGTGGGGCTTCTCCCCCGGTGGAGGGCCTCCTTATCCTGTTTGTTCCCCTTGCTGTGGCTGGATTTTAATTGCTCCAATGCTGTCATCAGAGAGGAGGCGGCCAAGGCTGAGGGTGTATTTCCTCACGACGCTGACCTGCTTCAAGTAGCCACTGTGTATCCTGCCTGCGGCCGAGCTGGACACGAGACGCAGATGGGCCCCTGCGGGTGCTGTACCCACTTGTGCGTCGGTTTTGTTTGTGAGCCAACACTTAAGCACTGGGGAGCTGTCACCTGAAAGTCCAGGTTTCTGATTCCGGAGGAAATTGGAAGCCGGCGATGCTGATATCCTCCTGTGTGGCCGAGTCTCTGTCGTTCAGAGCTGCAGGCGGGGCGTGAGCGCTCGGACGGGAGCCCCGGGGCCCTGCGCAGGCGTGCACGTGTGCCCACACTCGCCCTGCTCGCTCCCGTTGCCTGCCTCACCCCTGCGCTGGTGTTCACTCCGCTGCGCGTTTCTCTCTTCCTCCAGCAGATGCACACCCACCGCCACCTGTGTGCCAGCTCAAGGGAATTAGACGCCTGAGACGTGGCACCAGTGTTCCGGGGCCCCTGGAACCAAGTCTCAGGGACCCGGCATGAAACAACAGATTTCTTCTCCCCGGTTCTGGAGGCCAGAAGTCTGAAATCAAGGTTCTGGCGGGGCTGGACCCTGCCTCCGTTCCTGGCGGTGGCCGGCCGGCCTGGACGCAAGCGCGGTCTCCGGCACGTGGCCCTCTTCCCTCTGCGTCGGCACAGGGCAGTGTCCTCTCTGCACGCGCCCGCCTCTGGGTCTCTTCTGAGAAGGACGCCTGACATTTTGGATGTAGGGCCCGCCCCACACCCCGGTCTGACTGCCTCTTAATTACATTCGCAGAGACACTATTTCCAAATAAGGACTCATGCAGCTCATTCAGGATCGGACTTCAACGTATCTTTTGGGGGCATACACTTGAACTCGCTGCTGACATTTAAAGAAGGACTTCAAACAACTCAAAATGTAAAACCTGGCCCTTGCTTATCACTCGTGTTTGGGTGACAAGTGTAAGGACGCGGGTCTGAAACTGACTCCATGAGACAATAGACGGGCACACATCGCCCAAGGCAGAAGGGACCGCCCTTGTAACACCCGATCCGGAAAGGCCAGCTAACTCCTTTTCTGAGGGCGGGCCTAAAGATGGAGGCTAGGACTAGTCACGCCCTACGTGAGAGTCCCGGGCCCACTCTGTGATTGGTCAGTACTCTAAGTGTTGTGATTGGGTCCCGCCAAAAGTAACATACTCTAGGCGATGTGAATGGTTAGACCTGCGGTCAATAATATTGTATAATAATGACTGGATCACTGTACCTGTGTCACAATTTCCTGTAACTCCCCCTTCCCAAACCCATAAAGGCCCTATCCCGCCTTTGTTCGGGGCTCTCAGCATGGATCCACCATGCCGGTAAAGTCCCTGAGCCCGAGTTTAGGCCCTGGCGAGCCTAAGCCCGTAATAAAACCGCCCTTTGCTTTTGCATGCGTGACTCCGTCTCCCTGGTTGTCTCTGGTTTTTGGGGCCTAACGCAAGACTCCTGACGTGTCAGCAAGCACCCCGGGGGCTCTGCCTTCCTGTGGCACGAACAATGAGCGGGTCCCGTGGCCTCAGCGCTTCGTGCTCACCGGCCCACGGGCTCCCTGACACAGCCCTCCGAGGGAGGTTCTGTTGCCAGTCCACTTTGCAGATGAGGAAACTGAGGTGCAGAGAGGTCCTACAGCTTTGCCAAAGTCCCTGGAGAGCAGAGTGTGTGTGTGTGTGTGTGTGTGTGTGTGTGTATATACAACAGCGAGTGCCAGCAGGTGGTTTTCCGTTCTCATCAGCCCCTTGGCCCTCGTGTTGGGCAGGTGAGGCTAACCTTGTCTCAGCTGCCACCACGAACCCCCAGTGCTCACCTCCGTTGTCATCCCCCTGGGGCGCGTGCTGCTCTGTCCACTTCCCAGGGCGATTGCAGGGGTTTTGGGCATGATGTAGGCAAGGTCGATCATTTTCTTGATCCCTAAATTTCCACTTGAACAAGATTTAGTCCATATTTAGGGTCAGTTTCCTGCATCGTTGTTGCATCGTCTGGAAGATGGAAGGGCCACGCACAAATCGTCACAATATGCTCTAAATAACCTTTGTGTTGTGGTCCTGGTCCATCCGAGTAAATATAGTTAGCACCAGATGGGACTTTTGCAATCTAGAGTTCTGGAATCATTTCGAGTTTCCTTAAATTAGGTGAGTGATTTTTTTCTTGGGTGATCAACCCCCACGTTCAATATTCCCAGAGTGACATTTTGTACTGTTATACTTGGTAAGTAACGCTTAGCTATTCTGAGCTTTATGTGCCAGGAGCCTGGGCTCAGAGTTCCCTTTTTAGTTTAGCTCATAAAACATGCTCACATGTTTGGGTATTTCATGCAGAAAGAAGTCTTTCGGGCTAGGTCACTCTCTGTTAGATATTTACAAAGTTCACAGCGATTTTTAACACGCACCTTTGCTGCCTTAAAACCACAGTCAGCATTTAAAGCTATGACTGGCTTCTTTCACTGAGCATAACGTCTGCAAGTTTCACCCGTTGTGCGAAGTGAAAGAAGCCAGTCACAAAAGGACAAATACTGCATAAGTCCATTTAGATGAGGTCCCAGGGTAGGCAGATTCACGGAGGCAGAAAGTAACGGGTGGATGCCAGGGGCTGGTGGAGGGGGTAATAGGGAATTCGTGTTTCCAGGGAAAGAGTTTCAGGTCAGGAAGAGGGACACGTTCTGGAGATGGATGGTGGTGGCGGTTTTCTAGCAACGTGAACATACTCAGTGCCACTGAACCGTATACATAAAAATGGTTAAAACGGTAAATTTTATGTTGTGTATTATTTTACCAAAACCCGAAAAAACCCCTACAATAACCTAAGCAACCCTATCTAAATAGATACAGATCGATGATGGATGTGTAAAAACCTCACATGCCTGCATGTGATATGATATACATCATAAATATTACTAACAATCACGCATATTTATGTGAAATTTCTGTTTTGTGCTTTTCTTTATTTTTCAACTTAAAAAGTTCCCTGGAAGATCTAAATTTTAGCTAACTCTGTGACACTGAACATGTCTTCTTAGCGTTTTGAACTACTATTATCCTGTAAAATAGGTGGGGGAGGGGATTTAAAGGTGTGAAATTTACTCTGTGGAGGTAGAAACCAAAGTAAACGAGGTCGTTCTTCAGGAAGATTCCAGGGGTAGCAGTCCCCTCCTCAGCCCCGCAGGGCAAGAGTCCGAAACCCACCTCCTCCGGGCTGGGTGATCACAGACTGGAGCAGAGCTATTGCAGGCAGAGGAGCCACAGGGACTATGGGAATAGAATATAATGGCATCCGTGTTCCACTAAGGAAACCAAACCAAACCAAAACTCCGTGCAGGCCAAACAAAACACAGAGGGGTTGTGTCCGGCCTGTTGGCCACCACGTTGTGATTTCTACTTTAGAGTGAGAGACTCTCAGATCTGGGAGGCACACGGGACTTTTAGTCCTGACCGATGCTTTTCCGAAGAAGAAACCATGATGGAGATATGCACAGCTTTAGAAAGAACTGGTCTAGAATTAGCTACATCTTAGACAACAAATTTTAGGGCTCTCTTCTTCCTCACTGCTGGCTAGAAATGTTTTTTTTCCTCATTTCTATTATTTAAAAAATTTTTTTAATGTTTATTTTTTGAGAGACAGAGCATGAGTGGGGGAGGGGCAGAGAGAGAGGGAGTCACTGATTCTGAAGCAGGCTCCCGGCTCTGAGCTAGCTGTCAGCACAGAGCCCGACGTGGGGCTTGAACTCACAAACCATGAAATCGTGCCCTGAGCTGCAGTCGGACGCTTAATTGACTGAGCCACCCAGACGCCCCTCATTTTTAGTATTTATTTATTTTAAATGCTTAATTTTGAGAGAGAGAGAGAGAGAGAGCACGTGTTGGGGGCCATCCAGCCAAAAAGCCTGCGGAGGTGATTCCACTGTGACGGCAAAGCCTCCGGGGGGAGCGTATGTAATCGCAAAGTCCCTAGCCTTGTCTAGGAAGGCGCTACCCTGGAGAACGGTTGGCCCTCCCCCCATTTGAGGATCAGGACAAAAGAACATAGGTCCTGGGAGACTGGGGTGCAGTGCTGTGTGGCCTTTGGGACCCTGCTTCCCCTGCTTGAAAATGTGTGCGCTTGACTGCTTGACCTAAATGGATCAGAGACTGGGGTTAGTTCTATTATTCATGCCTCTTGGTAATTGTGGTTTCAGCATAGGGGCAGATTTTCTGATTGAAACTTCCTCCCTAGTTAGAGGCACCTTACTCACTATTGTTTGAACCTTTGAAGAAAAATAGCCTTGTCATAAGCTTCGGTTAATATTACACTATATATGCAAAATAAGACCCCTGCTGATGTATTTTTAGTGATAAATTATGTTTTTTGATCTTCTGTATTGTACCTCATTCCTGTCTTTGATTTTCTGTTCTCTCTTCCGTGAAAACAATGATCTTTTCTGAAACATGTGATTCCTAAGAAGTTGCAAACAATGTAATCATTAAAAGAAAGATGTAATCACCTATGGTATATAAGACACCAAGTTTCACAGTAAAGTGTGGTCTCTTCCACCATTCATGTTGTCTGTGTTCTTTCTTGTAGATATTTCGCCGACACCAACCCCCTACTCAGGGACCCTTAGACTCTGGTGCATGGGCTGGTCCCCCGCAGGCACGGGCCCATGCATGTGAGTAGGTGAGGGGCAGAGAGAGAAACAGAAGCAGAGAGAGAATCCCAAGCAGTCTCTGCACGTAGGCACAGAGCCTGATGTGGGGCTCGAACCCATGAACAGTGAAATCATGACCTGAGCCAAAATCAAGAGACGCTTAACTGACTGAGCCCCCCAGGTGGCCCATTCCCTCCCCGCCCCGCCCGATGGTATATCATTTCAAGTTTGAATTGGAATCTTTTTTAAAACGCAGATAAATTTGTTTAATTTCATCTTACTGCAAAGATGAAGTTCAGGGCCTACTATTTTCTGTGTTAGTGCTGCCTGCCCCCCCGGGAAACCCCAGCGTGTCATGGCCAGCGGAGATGTTGATGATGTTGATATGTATATTCTGTGTCTCCCAGCCTTTCAAAATTGCAGTTATTTGCGTTTGGGCCTTTGGATTAAAATGCCAAAGGAGGGGCGCCTGGGTGGCTCAGTGGGTTAAGCGGCCGGCTTCGGCTCGGGTCATGATCTCACGGTTCGTGGGTTCTAGCCCTGCATCGGGCTCTGTGCTAACAGCTCAGAGCCTGGAGCCTGTTTCGGATTCTGTGTCTCTTTCTCTCCCTGACCTTCCCCTGCTTGCACTGGTCTCTCTCTGTCTCTCAAAAAAAAAAAAAAAAGCCAAAGGAATGTGTTGGTGGACGTTTTCTTACGTCTGATGCTGCTGGCCTTCTAAGATACGTTGTAACAAGTTTTGAGAAAGATTTTTCTGTGGCTCTCTTGCTGACATCTGCTGTGAGAGTTTAGGTCGTTAGGACAGCTCTACGCCAGGGCCGGACACTGGAGGATGAGCGCGGCCGCTGTAGTTTTGGGAGCGGGGGGATGAAGTGACTTTAGGTCATCATGTGCTCCAGAAGCTGGCGTCTTCCTCTTTCAGGAACAAACAGCTCCTCCCTGGCCATTGAAAGCATGTGGGGTTGTGGTCTGTCTTACTTGAGGGAGGTCACAGTGCAGTGCTAGCAAAATGAGGGTCTCCTGGACATGTGCTCAGAGGTTAAGTGTATGGGGTGCCTGGGTGGCTCCGTCGGTTGAGCGTCTGACTACAGCTCAGGTCATGATCTCACCGTCCCTGGGTTTGAGCCCGGCGTCGGGCTCTGTGCTGACAGCTCAGAGCCTGGAGCCCGTTTCAGATTCTGTGTCTCCCTCTCTTTCTCTGCCTCTCCCCTGCTCATGCTCAGTCTGTCTCTCTCTCAAAAATAAATAAACATAAAAAAAAATAAGAGTGTCACCTGATCTTGCTGGGTGAGCCACATGTGTGGTCAGCAGGCTCGTCCCTGTGGACAGGGGACAGGCCGGTTAGCTGCCCCGCGTCTGGCCACGTGCAGCAGTGTCTCTCGGCCCCTCGCCCAGAACCTTGGGAAGCCGTGTCCTCGTGGGAGGAGCGAGCCCCGATGAGGAGGGGCCCGCACACGGTTGGAAATGGAGTTCACCACCGTACTAGTCCAGCGCCAGCCAGTAAGCATGTACGGAGACGCCCCGCAGGCCGTGCATGGCCGGCACCGCACGTAACCAGAGGGACACCGCAGTCTGTTCGCGGGGCACCTGCCAGGCAGCAGGTTCCCAGCAAAGTTCCCCCGCGGAGGAGGCCAGAGGCCATGCTGGGCGCGCCGGCTCCGAGGGGAGTTCGGGCGGCCTCCTCGGCCCGGCGTGCTCAGAACCTCCCTCGTTTTAGCAGCCAAATCCCTGGTCCTGCGAGGCCCGTCGGCCCCAGGCACACCGGAACAGGTGGCACTCCGGGGAGGGGCGCGCGTTTCACCTGAATCGCTCGGTATAAGAGAAAGCGGGGTGGGGAGAACTTTGGGCTGAACAGAAGATGCAGATCAAGGCTCCAGGGAGCGCCGCCCTCCCTCCAGGCAGTGGCCACACAGCATTTGCTTAAAATTTACCTTTAATCTCTTTTTTTTTTTAAGATTAAAAGATGTCTATTTAGGGAGAAAGAGCACACACGTGAGGGAGGGGCAGAGAGAGGGAGAGAGAGAGTCCCAAGGAGGCTCAGCACTGTCAGCACAGAGCCTGACACAGGGCTTGACCCATGAACCCCGAGATCATGGCCCGAGCTGGAATCGAGAGTTTGATGCTTAGCAGACTGAGCCACCCAGGTGCCCTCTTTGTTTTGTTTTGTAGACTTAATATTTTATTGTCACATAATCAGATGGCATTTGGATATATAGTCCTCATACTTGATCTTTCCTTTTGTAAATAAAAATATTACATGTTTTCAATGGTTGGTTATGTTGTCAGAAAACATAATTAGTTTAATTCGTTAATGGTAGCTTCAAGTTTTTCCTCATTAGCTCCAGAAAACTCCCCCACCTTCTGTCCCTTTTGAAACGAACGGGAGGGCTGGCGCGCACGGGAGCTCACACCCCGAAGCCGCATCCTGGCGGCCGCCCCGTCTGCCCCGCGCCGGTGCGTCTCCGAGGCTCGATCACTCTGCGAGGGCCGCGCCTCGGGGCAGAGACAGCGATGGCGACGCGGTTTTCCCTGCGCGGCTCCAGGCTTCCTGAAAGCACATTCGCCCTCACTCCGCTTCACCATTTTGGCGGCTGGGGTCTAACGAGCGACTACAAGGACCAGTGGAAGTGGGCCCTAAACGCGGACAGAGCTCCAGGAGCCCCGCTATTTAACTTTTGGGAGCAGCTTTGGATTCACAGTAACACCGAGCAGAAAGTAGAGATCTCCATCATGCCCCTCTCCGCGCACAGCCTTACAGCTGATGAGCCCACGTCCGTGTGTCGTCATTACCCCGAGACCGTAGTTCGCTTTGAGGTCCATTCTTGGTTCGCTCTTGGTGTACGTCCTATGCAGAAGAGCGTTTCTAAATATTTTTTTAACGTTTATTAATTTTGAGAGACAGAGACAGAGCATGAGCAGGGGAGGGGCAGAGAGAGAGAGGGAGACACAGAATCCAAAGCAGGCTCCAGGCTCTGAGCTGTCAGCACAGAGCCCGACATGGGGCTCGGGCCCACAGACTGTGAGATTATGACCTGAGCCGAAGTTGGACACTTAACCGACTGAGCCATCCAGGTGCCCCAGAAGAGCATTTTTAAAATGAGACACAGTAGAAGCAGACGAGATAGAGCGACCACAGTCCTGTTCTGTGAGCTGTGCATCAGTTACGGCTGTCATAGCGCTTCCCTAACTGGGCTGGGGTGATGAGTGGTCATGAGACTTGGTGTTGGCTTGGGTGTTGAAGGGGCAAGGTGCGCGGTCCACGCCAGTTTGGAGAGAACCCAAGGGCTTTGTGGGGTTGTAAGGAAATCCGAGGGAGGCCCAAGAGTATTGGGGGAGGATTAAATGGAGAGCCAGGAATATGGTGGGAGGCCCTGGCCTCCTGCTATGGGGAACTTGGCTCTTTTTCTCTCTTGCCCAGTGGGGATTGCCCGGGGTGGTCCCAGCATGGTGTCAAGATGCCTTCAGGAGTCAGGCTCTGCCCTTGGCCACTTTCTCTGTCTCTCTTTGAAGTTTATTTATTTATTTTGGGAGAGAGAATCCCAGTCAAGCTCTACACTGTCAGTGCAGAGCCAGATGCAGGGCTTGAACTCACGAACCATGAGATTATGACCTGAGCTGAAGTCAGACGCTCAGCCGATTGAGCCATCCAGGCACTCCAGCCACTTTCTCTTTTAAACCCACAGAACACAAAGTGACCAGGTGACATCATTCTGGCTGGTTGAGCCTGGTTGCCTTGCATGGGGCCCCCCTCCTGAATGCAGGTCCCTGCCACCCTCTGAGCTGGCCTGGATGCCATGTGCTCTCTCTGGCCGGCTGTCCCTTCCTGCTCCGGCCATGTCCCTCCTGGGAAATGCCTACATCCCCTCTTCCTCCTCTCCAATGAGCCTTATTTTGGGTGTTTGTTTATGGACTGTCTTTGGGGAGCCCCACGCCTGTCTGGTGGGTTCCTGCCATTCCTTTGGGAAACACAATACTGATTGCCCGCCCCGCCTGAACGATAGAATTTACTGCTTTGAGAGACCCAGACCTTTGAAAACAAAAGAGCCTGTTTGTCATGCCTTGTCCTCCGAAGGGCAAATAGGGCACCAGAGGAAAGAGAGGACCTTGTGCCTCTGCGACAGGCTTCTCTCCCTGCCTGCGGACGCGCCCTGGCTCTCCAGCCGGACCCCTGGCTCTTTGTGACCGACGCTGCGCACCCAGCGCAGTTTCCTGCCCACGTTGGCGCTTTGTTGAGTGACGAGTGTTGAGGAGGTTTTGGGGTGATGGTGGGGGGTCCGGAGCTGACGACCAAGAAAGAATTCTTGAAGACATCTTTGGTGCAAAAAAGGTGATTTTATTAAAGCATGGGACAGGACCCAAGGGCGGAAAGAGCTGCACTGGGGTTGTGCAGAATGGCTGGAGTTGGGGAGGCAAAGTCAAAAGGGAGGCCCCCAGAGGGACTCTGATGTGCTGTGGAGGACGGAAGACCCCTGAGGCCTCGCTTTCCTCCCGCTCAGGTGGTTTCCCCTCCACTAAGGCATTAACATTAGGAGGAAACAGGAGAAACTGCATTTGCCTCAAGTGTCTGCCAATGGGCGGCAGGTTATGAGGAAATTTAATTTCACCTGCCATATCCTTCCTGCCTCTGTTCCCCAGTCACCATGGAGGGTGACGCTGGGGCTCCAGGAAACAGAGTCGAGGGGCTCCTGAGATGAGATTGCCTTTTTCTTGTAATTTACTAAGATATTTGCAAACTGACGGAGACCAAGTCCTGTGTGACCGTGATCGCTATCAGCTGCACTTGTTCCCTTTCCTCTCCTTTGTCCTCGGGCGGCCAGGAGTGTCTGAGGACCCCCCACACGTCCCGCCTGGGCCGGGGGACGCTCCAGCTTGCACGCTGTGCTCGGCTGCCCTCACCAGTGTCAGGGTCAGTGATCCAACCCCATTGCCTTAGGGAACGGCAGCGGCAAGAGCTTCCCACTCGCACAGCCCCCAGAAGTCACTCCCAGCTGCTTGCCCCTCAGGGAAGCGCCGGCTTTGGGCCGGCAGGGGCCTGAGGGGCAGGGGACCGGGAAGGCGATGCTGTTCCTCAAGGATATCCTCCACTGGGCTGACTTTGCATTTATCCAGCGACCCGTCTGGAGCTCCTCCCAGGTGCACGCGGTGCCAGCCCTGTGCCTCCGGGGGCGCCGACAGCGGGTAGGTCTCGAACGTGGACCCTGCAAGCTGAACAGTCTGTGCGCTTCGGGGCGGCAGGCGGTGGGGCAAACAGGCTCAGGAGGAGGGTAGAGGAGGGGGGACACTGGGAGCAAAGTGAGGACGGCGAGGTGTGAGCACAGAGGCCTCAATTAGAAGCCGTGAAGAGCCAGGGCACCTGCGGGCAAGTCTCAGCAA
The DNA here is from genome assembly GCA_004023785.1 of Mungos mungo. NCBI lineage: Eukaryota > Metazoa > Chordata > Mammalia > Carnivora > Herpestidae > Mungos > Mungos mungo. The sequence continues at coordinate 17,699 of PISW01009089.1, read as the reverse complement.
AGGCACCGGAAGGAGGGGGGTGCCAGGCGCTGGCGGGGGGGGGGGCGCTGGCTGAGAGAGGAGTGCATGCTCCGTGGTCGCCGCGGATTCTGATCGTTCGATCAATACTTATCGGCCACTTCCTAGGTGCAGGCCCTGTGCCGGGTGCCCGGGAGCAGTGATGAGCTAGACAGCTGTGGCCCTGGCCTTGGGGCGCCTCAGCAGTGTGGGCGGGCGAACCCGAGAGGCCTGGGTGAGAGTGAGAGTGCCCGGGAGGGCAGGCGCAGGGGGTGGGCTTGGGCTCAGCCGGGTGCCCCGCTCCGGGAATCCCTGAATCCCGGGCAGGAAGGGGCCAGGGGAACAGTGTGCGGGGACTTTCCGGGCAGAGGAGCAGCTCAGGAAAGGGCCCAGAGTCAGGGACTCGGGGAGCGAACTCCTGGTGTGTGACTGCAGGTGAGCCGCACAAAGGGGCGGCCGAACCCCCGGGGAGAACCGGGCTCTGCAGGGCTCTGAGCAGAGAGGGGGCCCGGGGGGAGCAGGGCCCCGGAGGGCCACCCCCTTCCCAGGCATGGGGAAGAGGCTGTCCCTGCAGGAGGACATGGACCTCTCAGCGCACGGGGCGGGGAGCTCCCGGGGGAAGGACACGTCCCAGGCGTGAGCCCCGGGGGGGGCCTTGGAGATCTCAGCTGACCTGGCTACCGTCCCTGCCGACCGGGACCCTGCGGTCCTCGGGAGCTGCCCTGGGCCTTGTACGGGAGGCAGAGGACAGGGGCACGTGGCGGGGCCCGGCGGAGTTGGGTAGAGGGTCCCTGGTTCGCTCCTGCTCTGTGGCCCTCGCTGCGGAGACTGTCTTCGGGGAGCCGGGGCCCAGCTGCTGACTGCTTGGTGTCTGTGCCCCAGCCGCCAGTCCTGGGGGCGTGTGGACTCTCCCTCTGGGCGGGCTTCTCCACCACTCAACCTCCACTTCGTGGGTCCTGGGTAATCTGCCAGGTGCAGAGGCGTTTAGAGTGACATTATGGGGGGCGCCTGGGGGGCTCAGTTGGTTAAGCTCAGGTCATGATCTCACGTTTCGTGAGTCTGAGCCCCACGTCGGGCTCTGTGCTGACAGTTCAGAGCCTGGAGCTGCTTCGGATTCTGTGTCTCCCTCTCTCTCTGCCCTCCCCTGCTCACACTCTGTCTCTCTCTCAAAAATAAGTAAACATGAAAGAGATTTTTAAAAAATGACATTACAGTGCTGGTAAATTGAACCTATTTTCACTATTTTATGGCTATCTCTGTCCCTGCGAGAACTTCGTCTTGAAGTCGGTCCGCGCTGGTTAATGCTGGCCGGGCGTGTCCAACTCCATTTCCAGTCTTTGCGTGTCCTTGGGTTTATGTGTCTCTTTAGCAAACAACATTGACCTTGATTTTTTTTTTTTAAACCAGTGTGTCATTTGTCTGTCCCTTTAACTGATAGGTTTAGTCCATTTTAGTGACTGATCTATTTGGACCAGTTTCTACTGGTTAACCCATTTTAACCCATTAGATCAATTTTTTTCTGTATTTCTTTTTAATCCTTCCCGTCTGTCGAATTGCTGTCTGTGTGCACCCCACCAGCTGAGGCCAGAGCAGCTGCTCTCATCCTTTGGTCTCCCTGATACCTTGGCTCCTCTTGCATCCCTAATGCCTGCTTTTTATTTCTGCACGGTTCTGGATAGTTCTCTCTACACGTTTCTGTAAATAAGCTTGGCTATTTAGATTTTCTCTTCATCTTAGACCACCTGTGGGTGGGGCCTTCTCTCTGCCCCTCTAAGAGCCTTTCCTACTCAGGTCTTTTATTGTTCTCAGGCCAGGAAATTTATCTCCATTAGTTTTGCAGGGATGAATCTCTGGCTCCTTCAGATCTCCTGTGTCCCCAAGCTTGCAGCTTGAGGCCCGCCCACTGCTTCTCCTCATCTTCCCGCCTCACCCCTTCCCAAGCCACCGCTAGTCTGCTCTCTGTCACTAGAAGTTAGTTCATGTTTTCCAGGGTGAATCTGCCTTCTTTTATCTGGCTGAGCACAATTATTTTGAGATTCAGTCATGTCGTCTGTGTGTGTCCACTGTTCATTCCTTTGACTGCCGAGTCCCAGCCCGCTGCATAGACGCCCCGTGCCTTGTCTATCCAGGCCCCTGGCGGGGGATATTTGGGCTGCTGATAGTTTCTGGCAATTCTGCACAATGCTGCTATGAATATTTGCATGTACATCTTTGTACAGACACATACTTCCTTTTCTACTGGGTGATTACGTAGGAGTGGAACGGCTGGAGCATATGGTAGGTGTGCCTTTGGCCTTTACACTCCCAAGGGGTGCCTGGGGGGCTCAGTCGGTTAAGCATCTGACTTCAGCTCCGTTCATGATCTCACAGTTCATGAGTTTGAGCCCCAAGTCGAGCTCTGTGCTGACAGCTCAGAGCCTGGAGCTGCTTCCGATTCTGCGTCTCCCTCTCTCTCTCTGCCCCTTCCCTGCTCGTGCTCTGTCTCACAAATACATAAAAGTTAAAAAAAATGGAAGGAACTCCAAAGAAACATTTCTTGTTCTCCTGAGCCGCACGCGAGCATTCGGGTTCCTCCACATCCCCGTCTGTGCTTGGTGTGGTCTGTGGGTCATGGTGACCGCGTCTCATTGCAATTAAAAATTTTTTTTAATGTTTTTATTTTTGAGAGAGAGAGAGAGAGAGAGAGACAGCGTGAGCAGGGGAGGATCAGAGAGAGAAGGAGTCGCAGGATCTGAAGACCGGCTCCAGGCTCTGAGCTGTCAGCACAGAGCCTGAAGTGGGGCTCGAACCCACGAACCTGAGATCATGACCTGAGCCGAAGTTGGATGCTTAACCGACTGAGCCCCCCAGGCGCCCCTCCCATTGCAGTTTGAACCTGCAGTTCCTTAGTGACTAAGGCCATTGAGCTCATTTCATGGGCCTGTTTGCCATTTGTAAGTTTTCTTTGGTGAAATGTCTGTTCCGATCTGTTGACTCTTCTCAAAATTGTGTTGTTTGTTTTCCGAATTTCAGGAGTTTTTTATCTTCTAAATAAAATGTGCTCTATTTATCTTTGTTTTGTTCTGTCCTTCTCAGGACTTGGTGTCCTCTTTCATGGTGAGGACTGAGGTCTCTTCCATCCTGGAAAGTTTTATTATTTCTTTCTTGCTCCTCTTTTTTGTTTCCTCCTTTGAAATCCCTGGTAGTGGAGGTTGAGAGCCTTTTCGCTGCGCCTTCCTCTGTTTGTCCCTGTGTCAGTGCAGGGACCTGGCCTGGTGCGCGGGGCTTCGGAGAGAGCACCCGCGGCCGACTGCCCGGGGCGCCCGGGCAGCTCAGTCGGCAAAGGGTCCGACTTCACCTCAGGTCCTGATCTCATGGCTCGTGGGATCCAGCCCCGTGTTGGGCTCTGTGCTGACAGTGCAGAGCCTGCTTGGGATTCTCTCTCTGAAGGCGGAGGAGGTGACTTATGGGGACTTGAGGGAACAACAGTGCCAAGTGACAGGGGCCAGTGTGGCTGGAGTGGAGTGAGAGATGGAGGCGTACAGGAAGTCCGGTCAGAGGGGAGCAGGGCCAGGCCACGGGGTGGGGGTCAGTCTGTGCTGCGTCGGGGACAGACTGGAGCCCGGGAGGCCAGGCAGGAGGCCTTTGCACTTGTCAGGTGAGGGGCAGGGCAGCGTGTCTCTGTGTTAATCCTGGTCCTCTGAGAAGCAGCAGGACTAAACGTTTTCATGAGGGAAATGTCTGGGGTTGGGGGGAGAAAATAGGGAGGTGGGTGTGGAGGGCAGGAAGAGCCGGGGACAGCCCTGCATGTCACACTCTGGGGTAAGGAGGGAAGGCTGGCGGCCTCGAGGGTCTGCAGCCTCAGCAACGTCCATGCGGCCATCCGAGGAGGCCCAGGAGGGGCCCAGGCAGGGGGCCTGCCTGCGCATGCTCGCTGGGCTCGGTCAGGGCTGATGGCAGCCCTGGGAAGCCTGGATCTCAGAGTCTGGCAGCTGTGCCCCGGGCCAGCTACCTTCCCTGGAGCCAGGGGTCTGCCGCCTCATGGCCACCACATTCTTCCGGGCATGATCGGCCTGGACCTGTCCCCTCACCCCACCTCCGTGATTATAGATGCAAACATCAAGGGGAACAGTGACCCTGACCGAAGCATTTGTCACAAGCTCCTGCCTGCTTCCGAGAGCCTGTGTCCTTCTCTCCGGAGCTCAAGCCCCTGCTGGACGGGTGTTGGGGCCAAGGAGAAGGTGGTTGTTTTGTTGCCATGGAGGTCCCAGCAGAGAGAAAATGGAAAATCAGGTCATGAGATCTCGGAAAGAATGTAGGTTAATTAAAGTTTAAAACAGAGATGTCTCTGCAGCGGTTCTGAGTCCTGGGAGAGTGACACCTGAAGGCCGCGGGGTCACGCGGGGGGCCGGGGCCTCGGCCGGTGCCACCCCGCGGTCCCCACTGGCGGGAGCAGCCCAGGTTGCTTGCAAGTTTTCATGCTTTTAAGCCACATTGAAATTCATCTCTGGACCCCCTGGACTGCCTGGGGAGCGTCCTAACTCGAGCGGGGAATCTGGGCCAGCTGTTTAGAAGACAGTGTTCGCTGAGTGAGGCCGGCAGCCCAGACAGGGGGCGACTTCTTGGCGGGGGGAGGGGAAGGGACTCCGCCACGAGCTCAGACTCCCGACACCTGCCCTGTGCCCCGCGGTTACTTTGCTTTCCGGCACGGTGGAAGCCCCGGACCCAAAACACTCTTGGAAGAGCCCACAGGTGATCTGTTTGTCGGGCCTGGGTGTCTCCGCAGCGGCTCTGGGCGAGGGGACGGGCCCCACTCTGGGCCACAGCCAGGGCTCAGCCCCAGGTTTGGGGTCTGCTCCCGGCTGGGCTGTATTCACAACTACAGGCTTGGAGACACCGCAGGTGCTGGGACTGTGTCTTCTTTGCATTTTTTTGAAGTGCCAGCATCTATGTTATGGGCTGAATTACATTCCTCCCCAGATTCACAGGTTGAAATCCTAACCCCCAGCACCTCAGAAGGTATTTGGAGATGGGGTCTACGCAGATGTGGTCAAGTGAACAAGAGGGGTCATTAGGGCGGACCCTGATCCAGTAGGACCTCTGTCCTTATTTATTTCTTTTTAATGTTTATTTTTGAGAGAGAGAGGGAGAGAAACAGAGAGAGAGAGAGTCAGAGAGACAGAGACAGAGCATGAGCAGGGGAAGGGCAGAGAGAGGGGGAGACAGACTCTGAAGACAGACTCCGGGCTCTGAGCTGTCAGCCCAGAGCCTGACACGGGGCTCAAACTCATGAACCGTGAGATCATGACCTGAGTTGAAGTCGGTTGCTTAACTGATTGACAACCATCCAGGCGCCCCGGGACTGGTATCCTTCTAAGAAGCAGAGGTCAGGACAGACATGCACAGAGGCCACGTGGGAACGCGGGGAGAAGACGGCCATCAGCGTGTCACAGAGAGGGGCGTCAGGAGCACGCCGCCCGGCTGATGCCCGGAGTCATTTTCGGCGTCCAGAACCAGCTCACGAACTCCTGCTGTGTCGGCTGCCTGGTCCGTGGTGCCTGCGTCAGTCCAGGCGAATGAGCACCGTGCGTGGAGCTCAGTGTCCCGGAGGCTTTGGGTAACTTAATGAGCATCTGTGGAATTAGAGAAAGTAGAAGTGATCTTGAGTAAAACTGTGGAATCCTGGGGGTCGCTCTGTTGAGGAGGCAAGGGTGGCCCCCGGGAGAAGTCACTCATCCAAGGCCGAACTTGACATTCCCAGCAGAGCTCACGTCCCGAGGACCCCCCACTCCTAGGCAGAAGCTTCTCCCCATGTTGCTTTCAGGGCAAGCAAAAGAGTGGACCCCAAACCTTGCTTTTCACGTCTCCCCACCGACTTTGGGGGAGGGAGGCTGGACCCACCCCTTCCACCCTGAAGACTATGGGGGGAGGGGCTGCCTGATCTGTTCCTTCGGCCCTGATGGGGGCTCTGGTGTTCCAGCTCAGAGCCCTCCCCGCGTGGCCGCGTGCAGCCCTCAGTGTGGACACGAACGTTCTCGGGGCAGCGACGGAAGTGTGTTCCCTGCAGTGGGTCACAGTCAAGCGTCTGAGAGGCTCTCCGAGGGGCTCTGCCTTAATAGCGTGTGTGCACGTGGGGGGCGTGTGGGTGTGCTCCCCCTCCTCACGGAGAGACCTTTCCAGGGATTCTCTGGAATGATCGGGCAAAGGCCGGAAGGATGTTGGGAAGAATCACTTGGCCTGTCTCCGTTGGTTATAACTCACTCATGACAACCTAACCCCAAGGAGGGGTGTGAGGAGGGGTGTTTGGAGGCGATCAGGCCGTCTGGGAGGGACCCGTGCGCTGGCGAGAGGCCTCGGAGAGCTCCGCAGCCCCCTCCCTCCACGTGACAACACACAGACATGACAGTGGCCCAGGAAGTGGCTCCTCGCTGGACACCAGACCTGCCAGCGCCCTGATCCCGGATGTCCAGCCTCCGCCACAGAGAAATCATAAGACCCCTCGTTACAGCAGCTGAAACTAAGACAGGTAAGGGGTCCTGGTGCTGAAACCGAAGGCCACTTTCACCTGGGACACAGGCTTTCGTTGCTAAAACCGGGTTGAGTGTGTCCCCCCCCACCCCCACCCAGCAGACCCTGACACTGGAGACCGTCCAGCTCAGAAAGCTGCTGTGTGTCTTGCAGACATTCTGGGGGAAGTCTGTGAAGAAGACGGGTCCAGATGAGGCCGCTCGGCCTCCCTGGCGGGAGCTGGGCATGCAGGGCACCCCTGGGGTCCAGGACTCTGGATGTGAGGCGCTGTCACTGAGCCTGGCCCTGGGACCGTGCTGTGGCCTGGCAGGGCGGGCCCACCAGAGCTGGCTGCCCTACTCTCCCAGGCCTTCCCGTGGCCTTGGCCTCAAGCAGTTCTTGGGCCCTCCCAGCCAGGTGTTTGCCCGGGGAGGGAGGGGGCCTGAAAGGTGGGACCCACAGAGCTGTGTCCTCAAGGGTCCCCGCACTTTTGCTGTGAGCCCCCGTCACTGACTGCCACCGTGGAGGGTGCCCAGCCCCTCCCAGAGGTCCTCGGGTCGGGGCCAACGCCTGGGCCAGGTGGAGGGCTGGCCCCCATTCCCCCCCCAGCCGCAACTCCACCGGATGAGGCCACGTGCCGGAGCTGAGCAGAGGAGGCTCCCCGAGAGGTGACTCCGTGGGACCGGGTGCCGATCCCTCCGTTCGCAGCGAGGAGGCGAGTGTGTGCTGCACTGCGGCCTGGCTGGGCATGCTGTTTGTACTCCGAACTGTACACAGCGACACAGTTGCTAAAGCATTATCTGTTCTTTTTTTTTTTTTTAATGTTTTTTATTGGTTTTTGAGAGAGAGAGAGAGAGAGAGAGAGAGAGTGAGAGAGAGAGAGAGACAGCGTGAGCAGGGAAGGATCAGAGAGAGAGGGAGACACAGAATCGAAAGCAGGCTCCAGGCTCTGTGCTGACAGCTCAGAGCCTGACGTGGGGCTCGAACTCACGAACTGTGAGATCATGACCTGAGCTGAAGTCGGATACTTAACCGCCTGAGCCATGCAGGCGCTCCATGTTCTTCTTTTTTTTTTTTTTTCTAAAGAAAATTTTTTATTGTGGAAAAGTCCAGGGTCCCCAGGAGCAGAGCAAGCGGAGCCATCACGTTGCACCGGTCAGATCAACAGCCATTGTCACTGGGTCTCGCTTTGCCGCTGGGTCCCCCAGCCCTGACCCCTTATTCCTGGGAGTGTGAGGCAGGCTCGGAGCCTCCCCGAGGGTTCAGGAGCCCCTGGCGGCTCAACAAAGAAGTTGTCCACTCCTCCCCCTCAGCATCACCACGGGCCATCTGGGTGGAGGGGACCCTTGACTTTTTTATACTTCGTCATTTCGCAAATAACTTACCGAATTCTGTGACAGTAAAGGGACCGCACCTTTGACTGCAGCCAGTTACTGTCGTGTGCTGTGCCTGAACCTCCCCTTGTGAAACGCCACCTCCAGATTTCAAATACCCCTCAAACAAGGACGCCTGGGGGGCTCCGCTGGTTAAGCATCCAACTTCGGCTCAGGTCATGATGTTGCATTTCATGAGTTCAAGCCCCACGTCGGGCTCTGTGCTGACAGCTCAGAGCCTGGAGCTGCTTCAGACTGTGTCTCCTTCTCTCTCTCTGCCCTCCCCTGCTCATGCTCTGTCTCTCTCTCTCTCAAATATAAATAAACATTAAAGGAAAACAAAAACGAAACACCCCTCGGACAGATCCGCGCCCATCGCCAGGAAGCCCTGTGTGCCACATCGTCACAGTGCGATTTTCTGAAGTAACCTTTGAGATCTTCGATTCTCAGTTCTATCAAAGGCAACATGGCCAAGTTTGTTGGCTCCATAATTATAAACATTTTTATTTTTTGATTTACAAGCACCCATGAGAAGCATCAATTTGGTTAATTTTTAAAAATTTCTGCATCATCTGTTTCTTCCCTGTGTCTTTGTATATACACGGGCCTTCAGCATTTATCCACTTATGAACTCCATGAAATTCTGTTCATAAATGTCAAAAAATATGAAAATCTTGTCATGAGTAAAATTGCTTCAGGAAAATGCAATGGTCCAAGTTCTTATTACAGAATATTGACTGGAGTCTTTCTCTGATTGTGAATATCTTTCCTTTTTGCCCTTAGAAATAGGAATTTGAGAAAATTGATCATGGATGCGGTCATCTGAAGACCCACCAAGATTCCTCTCATTTGACTGATTTCAGCGTCACTGTTACCGTCAGCCAGGGCACCATTCTGCTCCCTCGGTGACCGGTGACCGTTTCTGATTGCCTGATAAAGACGGAATGCTTTCATTGGTTGGGTTTTTTACTCCTTATTGTTATGGGTAGGAAGTGAAAACTTCTGAATTCTCAACTGTTAATAAAAGTGGAAGAAAAGAAAGCTTATCTCTAGACTTTGATATTTTCTTCTTTTCTTTTTCTTTTTTTTTTTTTTTGAGACAGATGGGGGGAGAGAGAGAGAGAAAGGGGGGAGGGGCAGAGGAAGAGAGAGAGACCCTCAAGCAGGCTTCGTGCTCAGCACGGAGCCCAATGCAGACCCCACAACTCTGGGATCATGACCGGAGCCGAAATCAAGAGTCAGACACTGACTAAGCCACCCAGGTGCCCCTAAACTTTCATACCTTCTAGAAAGTTGATGCACTACCTTGAGCAAAGTAAGAAAAAGCGAGAACAGTTAATCTCACTGCTGTGTTGTCCTTAGAGATAATCCCGTGGCTTTCCATTCCCTTGTTAGGGTAGGCCTTCTCAGTCCTTGGGAATACTTGATGAGTAATGATGAAATCATTCTCTCCAAGAGCCAAATATTTCAAGATATAGAAGAAAAAAGATCGGGAGAGTCCATAATACATCTCAGATTTATGAAAGACTTCCGTGAACCACGTGGCACTCGCAAGACAGGATGGGTTTTGTTCTGTCTTTAAAATAACAGGTAAAATAGTTTTCTTTGTTTAGAAAAATCTCTGAGACAGACTAGGAGTCATGAACTTCCAATCCTTATAAATTGTTAGAACTTTTCAAAAAGTATACTTAAAAAATGAAGACGGCACCCATCGGACCCGATGGCGAATGCCACCTGACACCCAGTCCGTGTTTAAAGTGCTCTGTCTGCAAAACGTATGTTCTACAGCTGAATTGTTTAATCCCGGAGCGGAATGAGAACGGCAGGTCTTAGTGCCTCTGTCTCCAGGGTCTCTGCTCTGGAACTGTCACGCTCCCCAGTGCGTTGAGCAGACAGGAAGCTGGGTCGGCTGTCCTGCGCCGTCTCACATGAGGATCTGATTACTTCCTCGGGGGGCTGTGGACTTGCCCCAGATTTCCTGGGGACCAGCCTGGACCCAGGCTCGTTTCTGCCGTGGGTGCTGCTGGTACTTGTGATTGCAACACGTGGCCGTGCGCATGGGGTCCTCGCCCCCCAGCCTGGCCGTTCCCCCTCCGGCTCTGTGGTGAGAGAGTCATCAGCTCCGGGTCCCGGCCCTGACGGCTCTCCTGGCCTTATCTGGAAGCAGAAGAGAAGGTACCTGGCCCTGATTCCCTCTCAGAGTGTTTGGAGGGGTCCAGCGAGAAGCTGATTTGGCAGAGCTCTGGATGCTATCGAGACCCATTTAGGGGGAGGGTGGTCACGTCCTGCTGCTTGTGGCTCAGCCCCCTCCCCCCCCCCCCCGGCACATGGTGTACTGGGCTCATCTGGAGCTGAATTCTGGCTGCGGAGCCCACAGGAGGGTCCAGTGCCTGGGATGATGGGTGGGGGGACTCCTGGTTGACCCGAGTACCGGTGATGAGTTAACACTGGGGGGTGCTTGCTGCCGCGACGAATTCGGACTTTGGGTAAAACTCTTGGAACCCTACTGGGGCCCCTGGTGGCTCAGTCGGTTGAGTGTCTGACTCTTGATTTTGGCTCAGGTCATGATCCCAGGATTGTGGGATCAAGTCTCTCATGGGGCTCCATCTGCTGAGGGCGGGGCCTGCTGGACATTCTCTCTGTCCTTCTGTCCCTCTCCAGCTCATGCTCTCTCTCTCTCAAATAAAATAAAATAAAATAAAAATAAAACCAAACTGTTGGAACCCTATCGTATACAAGTCTGCTCTGGGCCTGCAGACAAATGAACTTTGGTCTTCTGAGTTTGGTTTCTGACGGAAGAACAGTCTAACTGACTTCTGAAGGAATTCTGGGGACTTAAAAATTTTTTTAAAATGTTTTTATTTAGTTTTGATACAGAGAGAGACAGAGCATGAGAGGGGGAGGGACAGAGAGAGAGGGAGACACAGAACCGGAAGCAGGCTCCAGGCTCTGAGCTGTCCGCACAGAGCCCAACGCGGGGCTCGAACCCACGAACGTGAGATCATGACCTGAGCTGAAGTCGGAGGTTTAACCGACCGAGCCCCCCAGGCGCCCCAGGAGTTCTGGGGACTTTTAGTTGAAGTATGTGTATGCAGAGGAAGGCAGACGTGTCTGACGTAAGTGTACGATGTAGGCCGAATGACTGTGCATGACCGATCCTGGCGTCCGGATCAGGAAGCCGACCTTGAACCTGCCCTTTGAAGCCTCCTTCAGGCTCCAGCCCACCACCTCCAGCAGCAGCTTCCCTCTGCGATGCCTGAGGTCTTTGAGAGGCCGATTGTCTCCAGAAAAATGGTAGAACTGGGTTCAGAGCAGACTGGCTCTTCCCACATCCTCAGCTGTGACTGTGCCTGTCCCGTGCCAGCCTGGTCACCTCTTCCTCAGGGGGACCCGGGAATGCTTTAGCTAGAAAATATTTTCCACTGCGAACCAAGAAGTTCAGTGGTGTAAGTGAAAGCGGGAGAGACAGGCAGGCAAAAGGGGTGTGTGATTAGAGAGGACGCACACACACACACACGTGGACACACACACACACACGCATGGGCACGCACACACGCGGATGCACACACACAGATGCACACACATGCATGTGCACGCACACACACGCGAACGCACACTCACGCACGCGCACATGTGGACCGAGGGCTTCGGCGAGAGGGGGCCCATGACAAGCAGTCGTTAGCTTGGGTCCCCAAAGAACGAGTGCTCGGGCCCCTCCAGTAGGAGGTCCGGTTCCCGTGGGGGGAGGGGCGGGTGCACACGCGTGAAACACGCTGTCCTCTCTCCACCTCGGCGTCCTCACCGCCTGCAGGGCGTGGGCAAAGAGCACTTCTGTGCGCCAGGCCTGAAGACTTACTATATTATTAGGGATTTTTAAATTAATGTTCTGGGGCACCTGGGTGGCTCAGTCGGTTAAGCCTCCGACTTCGGCTCAGGTCAGATCTCACGTTCGTGGGTTCGAGCCCCGCGTCAGGCTCTGTGCTGACAGTTAGCTCAGAGCCTGGAGCCTGTTTCCGGTTCTATGTCTCCTTCTCTCTCTGCCCCTCCCCCTCTCATGCTCTGTCTCTCTGTCTCAAAAATAAATAAAACATTAAAAAAAATTAAATTAATGTTCTTACTGGCGTGTAGCTGACACAATGTCACACGAGCTTCAGGCGTGCGGGTCGTGCTGGACACTGTGGGACGCTGGCGCCACACCCCCGGCCCCGCTCCCCGGGCTGAGCCTGTTATTCCCGTGACTGATTCATCCCGTACCTGGGGGCCCGGGTCTCCCTCTCCCCTTCGCCCATTTTGTCCATCTCGCACCCCCCTCGCCCCGGCCACCATCAGTTTGTTGTCTGTATTTGCAGGTCTGATTCTGCTTTTTGTTTGTTTATTCATTTGTTTTTAGATTCCACATCTGAGTGAAGTCGCGTGGTATTTGTCTTTCTCCGTGTGACTTATTTCACTCAGCGGGACACCTTGTAGATCCAGCCATGTCGTTTCAAATGGCATGATCTCATCCCTTTTCATGGCTGGATAGTAGTGTGTGTGTGTGTGTGCGTGCGTGCGTGCGCACACCTCTTCCTTATCCATTCATTGACAGACTCTTAGGTTGCTTTCACATCTTGGCTATTGCAAATAGTGCTGCAATGAACACAGAGGTGCACAGACCTTTTGAGTTAGTGTTTCATTTTCTTTGGGTAAATACCCAGCTGTGGGATTATTGGATCATATGGTATTTCTATTTTAATTTTTTGAGGAACCTCCATGCTGTTTTCCCCGGCGGCAGTACCAATTTACATGTACTAGGGAATGTTTTGTTTGTAATTATGCAATGGACGTATTTAAAGTAATTATATGTATAGTTTTAAAGGTTTACTAATTTTTACTTGAACTCCCTTGTAAACGAGACTAAATATCGAAGACCCCTTGTGATTGTGAAAATTGGGCTGGATTTATAAACAGCATAATAAAAGTTTTAAACTGGTTATACTTAAAAGCCAGGTTTTAAAATGTAATAATTTAGCACAGTGAATATTTGTTTAAAAAACAAAGTAATTGTGCTTAGTCATGTGTGTGCACCAAAGTCATCTTGAAAAAATCCCAAACCTTTTGCTATTGTGCACACAGGCCACTGATCCGGAAAGTGGCTCTGGGGTGTGGGGGGCTGTGGTGACTGTCCAATTTGAATACAAATTCTTCCACTGACTTTGGTTTCCCTGCAGAAGGAAGTGCGTCTGGCCTTGTCACCTAAGGCTACGTCTTCAAACCGGGGCCTCTGACTCATTAGCAGACGGTAATATTGGGTTAGAGCACTGCAACCAGCACAAGACAAACGGAGTAGAATCAAGGTTCCCAGCAAAGTACAGGACACCTCGTTACATTTCAATTTAAGTTTCAAAACAAATAATTTTTTTACTATAAATATACCCTAAATATTGTGTGGGATATACACATACTAAAAAATGTCAGTTATTTATTTATCTACAGTTCAAATATAACTGAGGTCCTGTATTTTAAAAAAATGGCCCAAAGGCCTTTTGATTGATTGATTAAAAATTTTTTTAATGTTTATTTTTTATTGATTAAAAACTTTTAAAAAATGTTTATTTTTGAGACAGACAGAGGGCAAGTGGGTGAGGGGCAGAGAGAGAGGGAGACACAGAAACGGAGGCAGGCTCCAGGCTCCGAGCTGTCAGCACAGAGCCCGATGCCAGGCTCGAACTCACAGACTGTGAGATCATGACTTGAGCCGAAGTTGAACATTTAAGCTGAGCTACCCAGGCACCCTGGGATCCTGTATTTTTATTACTAAATCTGGCAACCCTAAGTAGCACAGAATAGAAAATATCAAAAGGGTCATACACATATATATAGGCAGGTATTGGGACCCATCGGAATGTGTTTCTTGCTGTGGGTTGGGGCCTGTAGTGGGAAAGCCCTGTCCAGGACTTGTGCGTGTCACCCGCGGGACACCCACGGGGGTGTTTATCAGGACCTGCGGTGTAATAAGGGGCACCTGGACTGCTATAATCATCCCTGTCATTCTGTTCTCTGCCTCTATTTTTTTTTTTTTTGAGAAGATTTTTCTTGAAAGAACTCAGAGACTTCAAATGTTTATTGAAACAAGACTCAGAACATTTCCCGTGTTGATCAGGCTCTCATTCAGCTTCTGAGGGGAAGATGTCCGTCCCTCTCTCCGGGCCTCACCTGGGCCAAGTTGCCACCAGGTGGGCCAAGCGCCAAACGCCAGCGGACAGTCCCAGCTCTGGCCACCAGGTGGCGGCACGCGGCCGCGGTCTCGGCGGAGCTGCGTCCTTGGCGCAGATCAGGAGCCCGCAGACCTCTCTTCCCTCCGACCCCGTGTCACCGGTTTTCCCCGCAGCAGCCCCGGGCCGAGGCCTTTTCTCACCCGGGTTCTGGAGCCGGTGGTGCAGCGGCCCCGACGGGTCCCGAACCCGGCCGGGAAGGGGGGCGGGCGAGCGCGGGGTGGGGGGTGCCAGGCCTGCAGGTGCTTGGCACGGGCTCCGGGGGAAGCCCGCCGGGGCCCAGCGCGACACGTGGCGCCTGCGGTGCCCAGGCCTGGAGGGCCTCCCCGCGCGGCGCCCTCCGTTCCCAGCCTGCCTCCCAGCGCGCAGCCCTTTCCCTTTGTACTTGCCCTCTCCACGAGGCCCCCCCTCCGCGGCGCTGCTGGAAAGGGTATCCTTGTGCCTTTGGCCCCGGGAAGAGGCCATCTCCCCTTCCTCACCTCCTGAGTATGGGGTCCCGGCCTCCACACCCACCCCTTCTCCCCCACACCCCATGTCCTCTCTCCTGCCCTGGCGATGGGGGTCAGAGCTGTTGGAAAGTCGGCCAGGGGAGGAAGAGAAGGTGCTGGGCTTTCAGGTGGGTCTGTAGGGGTGGATGCAAAGGCTGATGGGACAGACACTGGGCTCGGAGGAGGTCACAGTCTGTGCCCACAAGGACGTCTTGGGGGCTCCACAGGCAGGGCAGTGAGTTGTCCTCCTGGGAATGGGGGTGGATGAGGACCCCAGCGTCTGTCCCCAGCCTCTGGGCCCCACACGCAGTTTCTTTAGGATTCTAGGAGAGAGATCGGGTGTTTCCATAGCCTCTGGCCACAGGGCCTGAGCTGGATCCGCCCGAGTCAGAAGAAATAAATGAGTGAGAGCTTTCTTACTCCAGGTTGGACAGACTGACCTGGGCTCCGTGGTCTGGGGTGGCCTCCTCTCCGCCCAGGGCCAGCTGCTCACCATGGGCTCCTCCTGGTGGCCCGCCCGCCCACCTCAGCCAGCAGACCCCCAGGGAAGATGGGGGACGAGAGACAGACCCGGTGCCGCCTCTGAAAGGGCCAGCAGGCGTCACGACGAATAAGGAGAATTTTACAAAGTGGGCGTGTTGCGCGATTTGACCGGCTTCGTGGGGACTGGGGACTCGGCGTCATTCTGCTGCTGCGGGGAGTGGGCTCCAGGGGGCACCTGGGGGGGGGACCCCTCTCCTGGCCCCAGCCCCGCTCAGGCAAAGTGGGAACCCCCCCCCCGAAGCTGCAGGTTTCTCTTCCTGGGGATGTGGCTGCTCACGGGGCTGCGGGGACACCGCTGTCAGGCCCCCTGCTCCTGAGAGGGGAGCAAAGCCTGGGGAGTCGCCCAGCCCCCACCCCAGCGGGAGCGCTGCTGTGGGAAAGCAGCCCCGTAAGTGGGGCCTCAGAGGCTCTTTCATCCACATGCTCATTCATTCTTCATTCGTTCGTTCATTCATTTATTCTGCCTGAACCCGGAGTGCACGCGGCCCTGCCAGGCTCCAGGACTCAGGGCAAACCCAGGCTGACGATCTCACGCAGTTGACGAGCCTTTGGGAAGAGGGACGCTGACCTGGTAGAGGTAGAGATGCTCAGGGGCCATGAGGCACACATCTGGCTGTTTTGCTCTTGTCTTGGGGGCTGGCCTCCTTCAGGAGGAGCCGGAAAGTGAGGGAAGGGGGTGGGCAGGAGCTGTGGGGCTGCAGGCCTGAGGGGGACTGGTAGGCGGGCAGGTGGGATGGGCCAAAAGGTCTTCAGGACTTCAGTCCCCTAATAATTGCGACAAAGTCCTTGGGTGACCGGAAGTTGGCTGAGGAGGGGTGAGTTGGCCACCAAGTTCAGCCCAGGAGAAGCCTGCCGGACACCCTGCTGTCATTGATCTGCGGTGGGGACACTGGGATGGGGCAGTGGCAGGCACAGAGGCAAGCAAGCAGATTTCATACGGTTTGGGAGGGAGGATTTTTTAAAAGTTGTATTTATTTATTTTGAGAGATGGGGGAAGGGAAAGAACAAGCTGGGGAGGGGCAGAGAGAGGGAATCTCAAGCAGACCCTGCACTGACAGCTTGGAGCCTGATGCAGGACTTGAACTCGCCAACCACGAGATCAGGACCTGAGCAGACATCAAGAATCGGATGCTCAACCGACTGAGCCACTGCGGTGCCCCTGGAGGGAGGGTTTTGTGTGAAGGGTGTGGTGGCAGGGCTGGGGGCTGGCCGGCAGGGTATTTCTGTTCCGAGTCCTACGGAGGTGTGTTTCTGCCTCGATGGTGCCCTCCTCTCTAGGATTCCCTCCAGCACTTGTTTTCTCGGTGATTGGCCTCTAGTTACGTCTTTTCTATCCAGAGACCTTTATTGTGTGGGTCTGGGAGCCAGTGTGGAATTTGCTGCTTACTAAAAATATTTGTTTCAGCCATATAATCAGTAGCTGGTAAATATTCAAAGGTGTGTTTGGGATTCCACTGGGCTTAGTGTAAAGTGGATTCAAGAGAAAATTCCATTTATTTCCCAGCAGAAGGGAACGATTGAGTGGATCATGGTCTGTCCTCGGAGGACTAGACAGGATGCCGCCGCGAAGAGGAACGGGGACTCACTCTGTGTGTGACCACAGCAGCTTTCAGGATGACCTGCTTCGATCGGCAGAGTAATAACGGGAAATGTATTCTCACCCTAATTCTCAGGACATGTGAATGTGGGCCGTGAAGGAAAGGACAGCGTGGACATGATGAAGGGTGTCCCCAGGCGTCACACGAGTCCTTAAAGGTGGACAGCTTTCCCCAGGCGTGGTCGGAGGGAGAGAGGTGATGACAGGTTAGAGGTGCCATCTTTCCGGCTAAGGACAGTGGGAGGTGGGCCGTGAGCAGGCCGCCCCGGGGGTCTCTAGAAGCCGTGCGCCGCCTTGGCTCTTCCCCTTGGGTTGTGTGTCTCAGAGAGGAGCCTCGTCGCCGCCAGTGGCCGTGGGGGTTGCGACCCGGCTGACTGCTCTAGACAGGCTGTTAGACTTGCAGGTGCGTTTCGGTCTGTCTGCCGCTTCAGCTTCTATAAAGGTGCCGCCACGGTCCGGATTGTGGAGAATCTGGATCTTTCTTTCGGGATATTGAAGTTTTTGGAGTGGAATTGCTCAGGCTGAGGGTAAATGGGCAGAAGACCTGAATAGACACGTCTCCAAAGAGGACATCCAGATGGCCAACAGGCACATGAAACGATGCTCAGTGTCACTCATCATCAGGGAAATTCAAATCAAAACCACACTGAGATACCACCTCACACCAGTCAGAGTCGCTAAAATGAACAAATTAAAAGACTATAGATGCTGACGAGGGTGTGGAGAGACGGGCACCCTCCTACACTGTTGGTGGCAATGTAAACTGGTGCAGCCGCTCTGGAAAACAGTGTGGAGGTTCCTCAAAAAACTATCCGTAGAACTCCCCTATGACCCAGCAATAGCACTGCTAGGGATTTACCCAAGGGATAAAGAAGTGCTGAGGAATAGGAGCACATGTACCCCAATGTTCATAGCGGCACTTTCTACAATAGCCAAATCATGGAAAGAACCTAAATGTCCATCA